>JARFJB010001851.1:1885000-2197500 GCA_036346205.1 Vesta saturnalis | reverse complement strand
CTGGGTAATCTGTTTCAATAACCATGGACCATACTCTGAAGAAGATGATTATCCTGCCGATGGACTTTATACAGCGCTTGCAGGCACCGGATGTTACACAAAACAACATTTTAACGCAGCTGGGTAACGATATGGATAAAGTTTTAAAAACTAAAATGACCGACCATGACAAATGGCAGCAGTACAACCAAGTCCTTCAAAGGTATTTACACTTTTCCAATCAGTTACGTCAGCCGGCCAGTATAACAATAAGCGGTGACGATGCTACTGATGATGTTAGAGGTTTACCGCAACGCAAAGGTCTGACAGACGACGAGATAGTATCAACGCTTCCTCCTTCATATAAGAGAAAAGGCGCGAATTTGTTACATATACTGAATACGAACAGTGATGTTTTTTTGGGATAAAAGGGGTACTGTCACAATAAAAGGCGAGATCATACCACATTCCAACATTATCGATCTGGTTCACGAGACGTTAAGAAAACGAAAAACCACAAATCCGCGCGGTTGGCGTCAGTTTGCGACGTACATTAAAGAGATAAATGTACCACGAGCGTTTATCGGAGATACGCAAAGGTATGATGTTTCTGTATCACCCAACATTGAACGGACCCTCACAACTATAGGTGAGAATTACGATGCTGATAGTGAAACGCGGGAAACACCGAGAAGAATCTCTCAAAGAAGAAGAAGAGGACTTTCACTAGATTGGGATTCGTGGAGGCCATAACATGGATGCTGTATACTATGATCCCTCCCACTCAGCAGGGTTTGCTGGTATAACACCTTTAACTAATGCTGTAAAGGGTAAATATGGTGAAGTAAAAAACTAGTTGCAGACACAGGAAGCTTATACGGTACATAAACCAGTCAGAAAAAAGTTTCCACGAAATAAATATATCGTGAGTAACCTTTACGAATTGTGGCAGGCGGATCTTTGTGATATGCGGACTTTAAGTGAACACAATAGCGGATACAACTACATACTAACGGTAATTGATGTATTTAGCAAGAGGTCATGGGCGAGAGCACTTAAAACAAAGACAGCTTCATCTGTAATTGAAGCATTCGCTGATATTCTTAAGGATTGCGACAATACTCCGGCAAATCTACAGACGGATAAAGGTAAAGAGTTTGTGGCAGGTTGTGTACAAAACTTTTCAAGAAACAAAATATCAATTTCTATGTTACAAATAACCCTGATGTAAAAGCATCTGTAGTTGAAAGATTTAATAAAACATTGAAAACAAAGATGTGGCGTTATTTCACTTACAAAAATTCCTACAGATATATTGATGTGCTCGAAAGACTTATGACTGCCTACAACAATAGTCCTCATTCAAGTATAAAGATGGCCCCCGCGGCTGTAAACGATAAAAACATTTTGGAAGTGTGGAATAACCTGTACGCGAAAGGTTTAGGTCCAGTACGCCATCCTAAATATAAAGTCGGTGAGCACGTCAGAATAGCCAGAAGTAAGTACACCTTTGAGAAGGGATATGAAACGAATTGGAGCGAGGAAGTTTTTACAATTAGTGCGGTGATAAAAAGAAGACCACCAGTTTATAGAATAATCGATCTTGTTGAGGGCACCTTTTACGAAGAAGAATTGCAAGTTGTTACGGTTGATAAAGATACTCTATTCAAAGTCGATAAGATTCTAGCTGAGAAGGACCGTGGGCGGAATAAACAATACTTGGTCAAGTGGCATGGATACAGTGACAAATTTAATAACTGGGTGTTAGCTTCGCAGCTGAGAGATATATAAAAATGGAATTTTATCTTACCTTATTGAGTAATAGCTCTATGACGTATTTTCCAGGTAATATGACGTCAAGTTTTATTACGCAACTGCCAAAACGAATAAGATTAACGGGCTCGTGGGTTGTAGGGGTATCGGAAATTCAGTACCCATGTTCTTTTGCCGCTGTAAGTGCAGCAGATAATTTAATTTATTATAGAACAGAGCCACCTGACGACGAGAACGTGTTAGAAACGATATTAAAAAGGCCGCAGAATATTTTCAACTCGACAACGAGAAGATCATTTATATTGAAGATGGCTGGTACGTGATACGATTCGCTTCGGGAAATTACGCCAGCATAGAAGAAATTATCAGCGAGCTAAATAACCATGTACTAATAAGTAAATTTCTAACAATCGAATATCATAATCTAACTAAGCGCGTCACTACGAAATTAAAAACCCAGCTTTCGCTATTCCGATTCTCACAACGTCTAGCCTTACAATTGGGTTATCGACCATATCAGAACATGGCCATGGAACCAATACCCCCTCACCCCGCTAGTATATGGATAGGATTACCAACTCAGATGTTTGTTTATTGTGACATCGTTGAACCGCAATACAGGTGCTGCAATGCCATTTGAGTTTGGAACGTCGTGCCTGAAGCTACACTTTAAGAAAGTACAATAATGGTTTGCCCTTACCAGCAATATTACATGAATCAGGCCGGTAACGGTATCGGCTCTATTTACAGAGGGGCGCCATATCAACGTGGTCATGGAATAGGGAGTTGGCTAGGCGGTATATTTAGAAGTATAATACCGTTATTTAAGTCTGGCGCAAAGGCTATTGGTAAAGAAGCTCTTAGAACGGGTGCTAATATTCTTGGTGACGTCATAGAGGATCGACCTATTAAGGATTCGTTTCAAGAAAGATTTCACGAGGCAGGTAGAAACCTTAAGCGTAAAGCCGACGAGAAAATCGATAAAATGATGGATGGTTCGGGTTATAAAAGAGTACGTCTGTCCGATAATAATCAGTCTCATCTGAGAGTTGTTGCTAAGAAGAAGCCTGCTTACGACGATATATTTTCAAGATAATGGCTTTTCTACATGCACAATCGTGTGAATGCGTCAAGTCCGAATTGGATTTGTTCGCTCTACCAGCGACGCAGACAAGTATCGAGAGTGGTGAATGGATATTTTACAAACCTTTATCAGCTCTGAGTGATGACGCCCCAATAGAATTTGTAGTCCCCGGAAATGGAAATGATTATATAGATTTAAGTCAGACTATGCTGTACATTACAGCTAAAGTTCTAAAGCATGATGATACAGCACTTACAGACGCTGATGTTGTAGCACCGGTAAACAATTGGATGCATTCGCTTTTCTCACAGGTGGAGGTTTGCTTAAATCAGAAGATGGTGTCACAACCAAACAACACCTACGCCTACCGTTCATATATCGAAACGCTGCTAAATTATGGAAAGGATGCCAAGAGTTCACATCTAGGATGTATCTTATGGCACAATGATACAGCTGGACAGATGAATGCATTGGGAAACGCTAATAACGGTTTCTCGAAGCGTCAAGCACTTGCGGCTACAGGGAAACAGATAGAGATGATTGGTCTCATAAGTGGTGTTGAGTTAAAGACTAAATTTGTACGATCAAGAGATACCTTTAGTCTAATGGCGGCACACGCTTCAAATTACAAGACGCGAATTATAGACGCTAGTTTATTGGTGAGACGTATGCGAATCAATCCAACTATTCTAATTGCACACGCTAAAGCTTTAGAAACAACAGCCGCAAAATATCCTGTTACAAGAACCGACGTAAAAGTGTTAACTATACCTGCAGGCATACAGCGAAAATCATTGGATAATGTTTTTCTGGGTCAGTTACCTAAACGATGCATCGTAGGCTTTGTAGCAAATAAAGCCTTCAACGGTGACTACCCCTCAAACCCGTTCAATTTTCATCACCGCAATATTAACTACATGTCATTATATATTGACGGACAACAAATTCCTTCGAAGGCCTTACAACCGGACTTTACAGCTAATGGTTTATACGTAAGAGCGTACCACACCTTATTCTCTGGTACGGGTATTCATTTTTTGAATGAAGGTAACGATATATCAGGAAGTGATTATCCCAACGGCTACTGTTTAATGGCCTTTGACCTAACACCTGACCTGTCTGCAAACGCTAGCACGCACTGGAATTTAGTTAGAAACGGGTCCCTTCGGCTGGAAGTCGGGTTTGAAGAAGCGCTCACCGTAACCGTTAACTGCTTGGTGTATGCAGAATTCGATAATGTGGTCGAGATCGATAAACATCGGAATGTCGTTGTGGATTTTAGCTGTTAAAAGTGGTAACTCTAACCTGCAAGCTTCAGTGTACAGCACCAACCGATAGAAGATGGACGTATACTTGGACATGCAAGGGTTTAGTGGTGTTAACAACGAATTCATACCTAAAGAAATTGCCGTGGTTACAGATCACGGTCGTTTATCGTTGATGCTCATAAAACCACCACGAGGCTACTTTATATCAGGATCCATGTCACGACAGATAAAATTTATGGAAGATAATTATCATGGATTAAAATGGTGGTGGGGCCATGTACATTACAACAATTTCCGTGAGGAATTGATGAGAGTGTTGCGCCCATTTAACAAGATTCACGTCAAGGGTAGTGAAAAACAACTGTTTTTAAGGTTTCTTAACAAACCAACAGTAAACCTGGAGGAGAGTGGTTGTCCGTCGATTAAACAGTTGAAAAAGGAAGCAAAAGCGTATAGCTGTTTAAGCCATAACATTACTGAGCCTATGTGTGCACTGGAAAACGCATTACTACTACAAGACTGGACACATACCAATTCCAAAGATGTATGCGGTACAAGTGTTGAGATGCTTGAAATCGATCCCCAGCCACAAGAAGAATGTGTTTCGGCTTGTATGTGCTTCTAATCAATTACCGAAACACGCACCTCGACCGTGTGCAATTATCGTAAACACAGATCCTGCAAACACGCCTGGTCAGCATTGGGCCGCTATCTACACTGACGAGAATGGTTATGGCGAGTATTTTGATTCCTTTGGACGAGTACCGCAAGGATATCATTTACATTTCCTAGAGAAGAATTCCATATGCTTCGTATATAATAAAAAAATTCTGCAAGACTATCATTCGGATGTATGTGGATTTTATGTCTTAGTGTTTCTATATTTTAGATTACATAGTTTATCAATGATTGATTTTGTAAATAAATTTTTCACTACATGTTTAATTCTAAATGATGAGATAATTAAAATATTGTTTAATGTCTGTTATCCAACCATTCTATTCTGATAAATAAAGATATTTTTAGTACCTTAATTGTTTTAATTAAGAATTGCGTAATACCTACTGTTTTTTCTTTTAATTCGGCTTGTGTGTTTTTAAAAATCGTATTATAAATTTATTATTTAGTGTTTTTTTTTTTAAAGGAAGTTATTTATATTATATTGGTTTTTAGACTATTAAATTAAACAAAGTTATATAATTACACGGTAATTAGTTAAAAGTAAACGTGAACAGTGATTTCTTACTACATATTTTAAACATTCCAAACACTTAATATGGTTTTTTATAAAAACAATTTGTGTGTCCGTATACGGATATTTTCAAAAACAGCTTTATTTTAAGAGAAAGGTAAATGCATGTTGCTGTAAGTGCAATAAAGACAATGAGATTATTTGTATATTTTACACTCTAATTATAGGTGGTTTTTACACAACTAGAAAGTTGTTCCTTAGTTTGACATGCAGCACAAAACAGTAACTATCACGCGTAAATCAGTGCCTCGAAAACGTTCTTTAAGTACAGATCTGGTAAGTGTGGTGTTAACCCTTTTTTTTTATTTATTTACAGATTTTTAATTACAGTTATAAAACACAAGCATTAAGTTTCTTTTAAAAAATATTAAGGCGTACAACATTTTTTAACGGACGTATGGATATTATTTTCAATGCAGGTAAACTATGTTTTTAATATGCGTTTTAGAAAAACACAAGCTGTTAATGTGATTAATTAACTTAATAAAAATGTTTTTGTTTCATTAGGAGTGTCAGTAATTTTTTTTTATAGTTCACTGAGGATTTTTTTTTAATTATGACCATAAAAATAAGTGTTCTATAATTAAATTTTACTGTCATTCAAATTTCCCCCACGCATGATTAATCCTATCTGCTTATCTCACCTCCTTATTAGAAACGTTTTCTCCAATAGCATTTAACCCTTTTAAAGCAATAGACTAAATAATAATATCTTATTAATTACGCATTTTTTGTATGCGTGTGCAGTCTCCAGGGGATTACAACCAGAAGGACCTTAATTAAGGCTGAAGATAACCCTAAGACTTATCCTCAGCTCTACATACAGCCCCACCCCTAAATACAAGCCAAGACTTGACCCCAAATACAGTTAGCGACGACAAAAAAGTCCTATCCGTCAAAAGGTCCTTAATACAACCATAAGGTTTTAATCCCCACGTAAGCGAATAAAAATAAGGGTTGAAAATACGATCTCACACGTAGGTATATGTAAAATTAAGGGTAGAAAATACGGTCTCACACGTGGGTGTGTAAAAATAATTAGGGTTGAAAATACGGTCTCACACGTGGGTGTGTAAAAAATAGGGATGAAAAATACGGTCTCACACGAGGGTATATAAAAAATAATTAGGGATGAAAAATACGGTCTCACACGTGGATGTGTAAAAAATTAGGGATGAAAACGCGGTCTCACACGTGGATGTGCAAAAATAAGGGTGGAAAATCCGGTCTCACACGTGGATGTGCAAAAATAGGGGTGGAAAAATACGTCCTACACGTAAGCGTGTAAAAATAAGGGTGGAAAAACCGGTCCCCCACGTGGATGTGCAAAACCGGAAGTGACGTCAAAATCCAAGATGGCGGAAGGTGCCGGTGTTCTACTAACGTACTTCTTGACTAGCTTGCCACTTGACCAGAGTTATCCTTACTTCTATGACCATATCTCCTATAGTCTGTAAAAATAAAGATTTTCTATTTCGGCTTAGCGCTTTATTACTCTGAGACATTGGAAATGTAATCCTATTCCAGAAGTTACCAAACGTTTTCAACGAACTCAGTTCGGTACTGAATTCAATATTCCGGTATCTCAAATACTTTTCCAGATATTAATGTAATGTGTGCTTCTTAGTTCTAATTTTGTTTTGATTTATTTACAAGAATGTACGTTATGTTCTGCATGTACAATTAATGTCACTATTAGTAAACAATAAAAACTGGTTTATGCATATCAATTCCTTTTTAATTACCAATTAATGATTTCGTTGTTGCACATTTCAAAATAAATGAATTATATTAAGTAATAAACCTCTGCATCCACACACAAAAAAAACTTTGCAACGTAGTTAAAATTAAAAATCGTTCAAAACGTTTTATAACTTCTGGAGTAGAATTAAAATTCCATTGTGTTTACCTCTCGCGAGCGGTCTTAAGACATTGAGCAGGTAATTTACGCTTTCACTTAAGTTACGTTTCTATTGAAACCCAAACGTTAGAAAGAAACGGCTGTATATTCCCAATGTCTCAGAGTAATAAAGCGCTAAGCCGAAATAGAAAATCTTTATTTTTACAGACTATAGTTGGAATTTTAATACTTCCAAACGATATCGATCGTATTGCAACTTCATCGCAATCTAGGTTTTCTTGACGTTCGCCAAAGCCTTCTTGCGCATTGTCTTTGACTTACCTAGTCTGTTTATATCTGTAGTCTCATTTGATAACTGAATATTGTAGTTTAATCGCGCCCGAAATCCGTATAAAAGTTCAGATGCTAATTCACCAGTAAACGCATTGACGGTTATATTAACATCACGTTGTACTGCCAAAATTTTATCTTCCCAAGCATCATATTCTTCGACAATGGATGTTGACAAAGCATTTAACCCAGTTAAATTAAATCTTTCTGCTTGTCTCCACTGCCTCTATGACATGCTATAGCATTTAATACGGGCTTAATTTCTTCACCTTTGCAGAATTCGGCTAGCTCTTTATTTGCAAAACCTTTTACTCTATCGGGGATAATTCTTACAGAATTTCATTCAAAGTGGTTTGTAACTATGGTTTTATATTAGCTGAGTTGCTCAATTTATTTCCACAGTTTTGCTTTTACAGCGTGACGTTTCGGAAGCGGACTCTGCTTTCGCCATCAGGCTTAGTCCTGACAAGGACTCTTCTCGCACTTGAGTCGAATTCATATGTTATGATTTGTTCCCAAGCACTTGACTACTCTTAGATTCGAGCTTTCGTGCCTTTCACTTACAAACTATACAAACTATAGAAATTGGTTTAGTGAACGAACAGAAGTTCAATTTAATAATCATTAATTGTATTTTATTTAAAATTAACTTTTAAAGTACATACAGTAAAAGATTAACTCGAGTGATGATATATATATATATATGATATATGATATATATATATATATATATATATATATATATATATATATATACATTTTTCTTACTTACATAATTTTCAATCACATTATGTTTAAATCAGATTGTTCCCTACAAGATTCTTCGTTCTCGTACTACTTACCGGACTTGCTGTTATTTATTTGCGACGAAATGATTTAATTATATTTAATTTAGATTTCCGAGTTACAGTTAGATATTTGTTTATTTAATTTAATATTTATTTATTTATTTTTTACGGATTTGGTCTAATTTTTTATTTTTATCATTAGAGAAAATAAAACAAATTCTTATGACAATGGTTTTGTTTGTGTATTGTTATAGAAAGGGGGTTTATAGCAGTTATATAATCTTAAGTAGGAACTGACCGCTTACCTCGATCTTAAGCTGTACATTTTTTGTTTTTTTCAACCACGTCCGGCATGTTTTGAATTTTTATACTACTGTTACAAACACGCATTTATGCTTGTTTTATATGCCCCACGATACCGTGGGATAGAATATGCGACCTCATCTATTCTCCATATTTTCTACCATCGCAAAATGTTTATGTGTTTGAGTATTTGTGCTTTTACTTTACATTACGATGATATGAATTTTAACTTTCGTTAAAAGGAACCGTATTTTTTTTCGTAGAACTTCAATGCTATAGTAATCCTAAACACCATTAGCGTGCTTTTTTTCTAGAGCCATTTTACATGTACTAACATTCTACTGGTTTGATTATTATTTGTTCATTATTAATTCAAATTCAGAACTTGATTCAACAATTACTGTAAATAATAAACATGTACGTGTTTGAGTTAAAACCTAGACAGAAGGAGCGTTGTTGCAACGTTTACCTCATGTTGTAGGAGTCTTAACAACCGTACCTGACATAGGTTTGAAAGGAACCGCAACGACCCAGGATTTGCATAGAAATGCAACAATAATGTTTTCGCGCTTTTTTTATTTGTGTATCTATAGAAGTCACTTCACACGTCATTTTTGAATATGCATAATCAAATTAATCTTTGTTAGGGCCTCTCTCTCTAGATTTTGGCAAAGTGATCGTATTTAGAGATTGGATGAAGTGGACGTTGCGCGAAGTCGCTGGACCCGACTTTTTCATATTAGTGTTTAATGAATATATTTATTTGGAAAGCACATTTTGCAAAAAAGAAAATAATGATTAATCTTCTTTGTGAATTTGGAAGTAACAGTATAATAAACCGTACTAAGCTAATTTAAAGAAATTAAGTTATACTTATTGATAAAGATTTTAAACGAACGTAATAAGTATAATTGGGAGCACGGAAATATACTTATTTTACTTGTTCATTTTATAAAAAATAAGTGGTGTACAAATTGATTAAAATGTCAAGCATTTGTTATATATTAATATTTAATCCCCTCATTTATTGGTAATTTACAATTTAAAACTTTAGACACAACTATTAATTAATCACGCTTTAACTTTAAAAATTCATTTACACTTGCAAAATTGTTAATTTGGCCAACCGAGTCATTTTGGTTTTATATGCAAGCATAAATTATTCCGTGCTTCTAATTATTGTTTAATATATATTATTAAACAAACAAACCCTTATTTTTCAAGCTCTATAACCTGAAAATATTTTCATGTATACAGGGTGTTCCACATATACTGCACAGCACCACTCTTTTATTTTAAACGGAACACCCTGTATATTATTACATTTTTTAATTTCATGTTGAAATTGAGGGACACTTTGTTAAGTATACATGTCACCTACAGTCCACCGTTTCGGCGTTATCTCACGTTTTTTGAAAAAAAGTGACGTTTGCGGCATACTCAAAAATGACTAATATCTCGCAAAGTAAAATAGGTAGGGGCATGCGGTTTTCACCATTCGATAGAGCATGAAAAAAGTCAATGAAAAGTTATGAAAAGAATAATTTTTGAGATACAGATTTTTTGTGGATAAATTTTTCATTTTCATTTGAATCATGGATAACTTGATTTTTTTAAATAGAAAGGTATATATTTTTTTGCATAGACAGACGCGTATTTTTTTTTCTCTTTCGATTTGGCATGATACATATGGGTCTATCTTTAGCCATTTTTACAGAATTGGCTATGTCGTAGTAGCCATGTAACAGGGAAACAGGGAAAAGGACGCAAAATAATAATTTATTTTAATTTTATGTTAACCATATTCCATTTAACAAACTAATGTTTAAAAAAATCTCAAAAAATTATTCTTTTCATGATTATTATAAGTTTTTGTTATGAACGAATAAGTTTAAAGGTAAATATGTAATTAGAAACTATTATTAATTTTATTAAATACATAAATAAAAGTTTACTTGCGTAGATTTGAACCTACGACCTGTACTTTGTTACAGTAACCAACTGCTCCATCAAGGTTCAAGCCCCAATCGATGTAAATTTTGTCTTTATGTATATAGAACTTGTAAATTCTAAATATAATGAGATTACAATCAAATTACTTGAACCTTGATGGCGCAGTTGGTTAGCGCGGTACTCTAGCAAAGTACAGGTCGTAGATTCAAATCCTACTCGAGGTAAACTTTTTATTTATGTATTTAATAAAATTAATAATAATTTTTAATTACATATTTATCTTTGAACTTATTCGTTCATAATAAAAACTTATAACAATTTAATATTAGTCAAGTTGATTTGGTATGTGTGAATCCTTGCGATATTGCAGGCTCACGTTCCATTAATATAAGTAATTTGATTGTAATCTCGTTATATTTAGAATTTACATCAGTTCTACATACATAAAGACAAAATTTACATCGATTGGGGCTTGAATCTTGATGGCGCAGTTGGTTAGCACGGTAATCTAGCAAAGTACAGGTCGTAGGTTCAAATCCTACTCGAGGTAAACCTTCTATTTATGTATTCAATAAAATTAATAATAATTTTTTATTCTTTTCATAAGTTTTTATTGACTTTTTTCATGCTCTATCGAATGGTGAAAACCGCATGTCCCTACTTATTTTACTTTGCGAGATATTAGTCACTTTTGAGTATGCCGAAAACGTCATTTTTTTCAAAGAACGTGAGATAACGCCGGAACGGTGGACTGTAGGTGACATGTATGGTTAACAAGGTGCCCTTCAATTTCAACAGGAAATTAAAAAATGTAATAATATACAGGGTGTTCCATTTAAAATAAAAGAGTAGAGTGCTGTGCCACAAAAGTAGAACACGCTGTATACATGAAAATATTTTTAGGTTATAGAGCTTGAAAAATAAGGTAAAGTTCGTTTTTATACTTTTTCTTTACAGGATGCTAAAAACGAATGCCAGCGCGATGGCGGACGCGGTATAAACAAGGAAACTACTACACTAAGTCAATAATACAGCCAACTAAGCAAGGACGAGTATTATATCATTTACGAGAAATAAATATCTGGTGTGGAACACCACACGACCTTCCAACATACAAAATGGAAATTAAAAGGAATGAAATAATTTTAATGTCTTTATGGAGTGTCATTTTCCAATAATGCACCTATTTTTAAACACGTTAGAAGCGATATAATGCCCTAGGGTATTATGAAATTACAGAATGCATAGTTACGAAACCAAGGTGACTGAACAAACTAGATTATATTTTTTGCTAAAATAAAAGTCAAACCCACTTTGTTTATTACTAAATATCTGGTGTGGAACACCACACGACCTTCCAATCTACAAAATGGAAATCAAAAGAAATGAAATAATTTTAATATCATTTTTTAAGGATACTTGTGCAACCTCTTTTGTAAGAAGTTCATTACGAAAATAGGCAACATTGTGAACACAAAAACAATAATCTACGTCAGAACGTTTAAAACTTAATGACAGATCGAGATTCATAGACATGAATACATGTCCACGTAAAAAAAAACATTCCAAAGCCGCCCGCTTCTATATAAAATATCCATAACACAGTTTCAGCATTTTAAATCATATTTATTTAATTTTTACATTTATTTCGCTTTACATTAAAAAACTTTATAATGAAAATATATGTAAAATTAAATTTTCTTTAAAAAATACGTCTACACTTTTTCGTATAAAAATAATCGTTATTCAGATAATGAAAAAAATTAAACTAACACTTAAATTCTACCCTAGGAATCATTTTGACGCTAATCGTCATATCAATATATTGCATAGAACAAAATTAATCGATATGTTTAAGGTCTATATCTAAGTATTTGTGTTTCTTTGAAATATGCAGCTGTTTTAGAAAAATTTGATAAAAACTAAAAGCTGCTCTTAATAAACCCCTGCTCTCCGCCGCTGGATTTATCCCAAAATCAGCTCTAAGCCAAATGAAAGAAAGCTTAAATACAAAATTTTAAGTACGTAGGTATTTTCGTTCTGGAGTGATCGTGGATACTAACATACATCCATACACACACAGACGCACACACTCACTCACTCACGCACGCACCCACCCACCGGCCACCCGACCGCCCGCGATAGTGAAAAAAAAGTCCATTGCATAACCTTCTATACCTATATGTGTACATGTAGATTGGAAGGTAAGAATTTAAGACGATATATTTTTAATACTGAAGTGTGTACATTGTCTCGCGTGTCCAAAAATCCAACGAACTTTAGGTCTTTCCCGAGTCTGTAGATAATACAGACCTTTTAATGGTTGTTGTCGTCAATAAATTGGAATTTGTACAATTACAAGTCATTCCCCACGTAAGTTTCCTATTTCAGGGAAAAGAGATTTTAGTTTAGCTTGTGTAAATAATTGTTAATCCTCGTTATTTTAAATTTTGGTAAATTTCGTTATTTAGAAATGAAAATACGCCACGTCAGATTATATTAAATATACAATCGTTACTTTGTATGGTACATAGTTTGCAAGTTTGAAGTTGTAGGCGACAATCTGTTGCATTTCGTTTGATAAATTTTGGTTTAAACACAGAGTCAGATTTCTAAAGACGAGGTTTTAAAACTCATTTTCGTAGGAAGGAGTGTGTCACACCTTTGAGAACGCAGTTTCTATCTATGAGGTAATTCTTTTCCCGATTCTAGTTCCGATATGTCTTCGTTTTAGGCGCGTATGGAAATTTAAAGTAACGAAGCTATATGATAGGTTAATTAAGATATAAGGGAGATTAAGTTGAAGATGGTGAACACTGAAGATGCTTAGCTGAGTCTAGTCAGAACAGCCAACGAGTGTAGGAGCATTCAATGTTCGAGGTAGTGCATTACGTTCTATTCAGTGATAAATGAACTTTTGTTAAGAGTAGTTTCCCTGTTAACCCTCCTAAAATTCACAAGGTGGTTTGTTTATTCATTGCAAAGTTTTCGAGCGCGATCACAAGTAAAAGGTGACCGCTTATATACAGTTATTGTTGTGCTGGTGACAGATCCTAATAAAGTAATATGTTCACTTTTGTTGTATTTGCGAACGGTTGAATACGCTTTTATTGATAGTTTATTATCTAGATCATCACTCTTTAAGTTTTTTAAATTAACGAAGATATTTGTGTGGCGTTTGTAATATCACATGAACTTCCATGTTTGTTTGGTTACAATATAGATATTTAGGTCAATGAACTGGATGTGTTTTTCTTTTGGGTTAATCTATGTTTCAGTTTTTGTGATGTATGTCCATACAACAAACTCAAGGTATCTTATATGTAACACCATGTTGTTGACATGAAGGCGTAATATTTTTAAAGTTATTAAAAAGAATTTGTGATGTGGCAAAATTAAATTTGGCTAATTTAACAGGTAGATTTTGCATAAATTTAGTCAACTGTGGTCTATTGGACATACAGCACAAAAACTAAAACATAGATTAACCCAGCACAAAAATGACCGTAAGTTGAAAACCTAAATGGTGTGTTTTAGCAGTTCACTTTAATGAATTGGACCATAGGTTAAATTAAGAAAATACAAAAATTTTAGCTATATACAGCAATCTCAAAGAACAACGTTTTTAAAAATATGTTATATTTGCAATACAACAATTCCATGAATTTTAAAAGTGACACAACAAATTTAAATACAAGTTATAATTATTTGTTAAATTTTTATAAATTTCCGACGTAATGTTTAGTCTGGTATATTTAAATAGTAATTTTAATTGGCTTTCTCAGATAGTAAATTTAATATTATCTATTAGGCATAAAAACTTTTATTATAAATTCTGTTAAGCGTGTAGATCTGGTCTGTGTTTGAGAAATGTGATATTAATTATTGTATTTTGCGTGTTTGACATTAATTTATTACCGTTAGTTTTCTTGTTTATAACTTCACTTATAAATAAGTTTATATACTTTTTTGTTTGTGATTTTTAACTGTAATATAATTCTAGAGCATATTACACGCCAAACGCTCATTAGTGTATTAGCCCGTAAAGGCAATGGGCGGACAATGGCATAGCGAAGTGAGATGGGCGGGGTTCTTACTTAATGCTACAAGTGGGCACTCGTCACAACACCCTAATGTCAAATCCGGGAAAAATGGCACAATGGCGCTACTTGTTAGATACATTTATAGCGGAAAAACGTCATGAACTAGATCTTAATAATGGTCTAACAGGAAACCAAAATGTTCACTCAAAATCAAATACTCTCCTTCCTGAAAATTCTAATTCAAAAATATTTACGCAAGGTTCCCCTAAATTTCAATAAAATCCTAAGCTTCATATAAAATCCACCAAATTCAACAAATTTAGAAAATTCAGGGCCAAAATAGAAATAACTCATAACGTAGGTACTTTATTTAATACTCGGATGGATATGCTTTTAAACTAAATCGAACAATCACAGAACCTAAATAAACTTTAAACAAACAAAGCGTATTCATCCGTTTGACAAATACCAATGAAACAACACTTTATTAAGATTGTCGGTAACACAAAAAGTAATGCGGAAGTATTTACTTTGATTTATGATTGAATACACACGTCAATTCCCCCTTTCTTTATACTGTCTAGCGGTAAGTCTCTGAAGATGCTCCCCAGCTTACGGAACGGAACTGACCTACTGCGGCTTCCCCAACTTCCGTAGCCACAGTCGAATGCTTTTCAATGGCCTTCACGGGTACGAAAGTTATTTAAATCAAAACAAACTGTTTGATTTCGGTACCACTTGTTTAATATAATTGCATGAAACTTATTTACACTACTGTCTTGTACTATATTTCTTTATGTACAAATTTCTTAAACAAAACTGAATCAAGCAATTTACATACAGCGAAATTTGTCTCTCATCATGGGGCAACTGTGTACGCGGAACGAACGTGTATATGAGACCTGTTGCAATGATTATTATTATTATTAATTAATCCGTAAAGTAATGCGATGCTTCATCACACTGTGGTGCGCACTAGCAGTAAACACATAACCCACGTTCTCTGAATTCGATAATTTCAATAACTGACGATAACAATTCACCGGGGATGTGTAAATTCTTCCTACGAAACTGTTCGTTCATCCCCGGTTTGCCCCAACTCCAAAATTCCGTGTACGCGGTCTACCACCGCAATCACGTGAACCTTCAACTACATCTCTATCATAACTGACCACACACATACACAAATCTTTTATTTTCGGCCGCCTTCCATTCTATCCAAACTAACCAATTATATCGATCATTACTTTAAATTATCATACGCGCTAATAACGAAGCATAACGTAATTGAATCGGAAAAAGATAATAATTTAGTAGTTATTTCAAGTTAAGTAGTGCACTGTGAAATTCTTAAATGTCCTTTTACGTCAAAATTAAAATCACCAGCGCAGTAGTGTGTTGTACATACATATATATATATATATATATATATATATATATATATATATATATATATATATATATATATATATATATATATATATATATATATATATATATATATATATATATATATATATATATATATATATATACAATTACCGTTTTACAAGTTTTGTCACTGAAATTAACATTAATTGAAATTTTAACAATGTGGCCATGCATGAAAATAGTATTTCTTTTTTACGCGAAAACGGTGCATCGTACGGAAAAAAGTTTAGGGATCAAATTTGCTCTAAATTAAATGGAGATCTGAAAAATAATTTTTATTTTCAGAAACAGCAGTGGCGTACCATTTTTTCCTTCAATAACATTCGGTTCAAATACCGTACGGACACCACTGGTAGACATTTTAAAAAATCTTTTACACCAAAAAATGTTCGAAAGTTGTGTATTACATTTTATAGAGATATCGAGAGTGATATGATAAAAAATGATTTTTTTCTTAAAACTTTAACACCCTGTATTTCGAAAACGAAGCACTTCTCGACATATGTTTACATAGGAAATTAGGGCTAATTTAGGACGCAGAATACGTAGTATATAATTTTTTTTAACAATTGTGGACCTGATAAGGCTAAATTTGGCCTATCGTGCTAAAGCACTAAGGAACACTCATGAGGATGGATAGAGGAAATTGAATTGCCAACAGATGCCTTAAATCTTTTCATATCATAAGTAAGAGGAAAACAGGAACTTGGGAGATCATTCCAGAGTTTAAAAGCCGCGTAGAAGAATGTGGATTGCGCCCGTTTGGTACGACAAGTGGAGATTTGTACTGCATACTCATGATGTGAATGAGCGAACCGAGTATTTCTAGAATAGGAACCCCGAGATGGTATCAAATAATGTAATTCAGCAGTGCAATAGCCATTGTAATACCAATAATACAAAGAAAGAACTGAAACGATTCTTCTATATTCAAGGGACTGTATGTCAGAAGTTAAGGACGGGTCATTTATAAACCTACTCGCTCTCTTTTGATTATGATCAATGATATCGAGAGCATATTGGGGAGCACTAACGCAGAGGTGAGAATTATATTCTAGATGAAGGCGAATTTGGTAAAAGTTTAGGTTCAGATTACTTCCACTAAATGAAGAGGTCAGTGAGCGTCGGTGTGTCGGACGCTCACTAACCTATTCATTTTATTTCAGATTATGGTATTACGTGCCATCTTGTAAAAAAAAAATTACACGGACTTCAACGTGCCTGTTCATTAATACGAGCATAAGTTTTAGTGCGAATTGAAAGCAGCACAATTGCTTGGAGTAAACTCTTATGTATACTCTTTTTTTTCATGTGTATGATTAGCGAGTGCCCACTACAACTGACAACATAGCACTTGGTTGTTATGTTGAAAACAAAAATTCTTTAAGATTTGACCTCATTATGCTATGTAAATGCGCACTAGGTTTTAAGTGACTTTCAAATAAGTGTTAGAAAGAATTGCTTTTCCAGTTATTTATATTTTAAACATATTCATTTTACACCTTTGCATGTGTGAAAATAAAGATTCAGTTACCGCCAGACAGTTCAAACTGATCAACTGACTCATCAATAGATATTAAACAGAAATTTGTAGAATTACATTGTGTCATCAAATCATTAAAAAGATTACACTATTTTTAATTAAAATTAAAAATATACTTTATTTTAGGTAAAAGACGAATCAAAAAATCAGCAACTCTATATAAATATACCATTGTTTCTTAATAATTTTGGACCTGATCAAGCTCAGTTTGGCCTACCGTGCTAAAGCACCCAGGAACACTTAGGAGGATGGATAGCAGGATATTGAGTTCCCAAGAGATGCCTATGTACTTGCCAAACTTGATCAAATGCCTTTGGAGATATCTAAAGTGACTACAACTGTTTCACCGGATTGTTGTAATGTATTGATCCAAACTTGGGTTACGTATGAAATAAGATTACCTGTTGAATGAGTCTGCCTAAACCCATAAAGTTTTAATCTCCATGCGAAAAAAAAAACAAATCACAGAAAGACCAAGGTCATGTTAGATACGAATTTTTCTCTAATCCCTTATTAAAACAATGACTTTTTTCCAATGAATCTAACTTATAAACAAAAGTTTGAGTAAACGGATTTAAAACAGCACCCATTACTCAAACAGTGTAAATTTACCGATCGAGATGAGGTTTTCCTATTTAGGCTACTGATAAATCTTATATATTATATACAAAATTATCTCCTATTACTATAGATCCAAATGGACCACAAATCAATATTTTTAATATGGCGCATTCAAAGTGGCCACCAATAAAATAAAATCTTAAGAGTACTTTTTCCCTATTATAACAATATAATCACACTTCCATAAAATTTAGAACTTTCCACATCACTGCAATATAGCCACTTTTTTACAACAAATACATAAGAGTTTTCATAATTAACCAAATAGTGACCTATGCTTACATTTTTTGAACTGCTTTTTACAAAATACTTAAACATAATCCAGATCGAAATGTTTTCTAAGTTGTAGAAGCAAAGTAATACAGTAGAAAAGATACATTCATTTTGTGGAAATAACTAGGTTTTCTAACAAACATTTTTACTTGTGAGTCGTGTGGTTTATAACACTTGTCAATTAACTCTTACGACACTTGCTACACCTAGAACACTTGTAATCGGTGTCATAACGCTAACGACTTGTAACTTGGACACTTATGACAGTTGTCTAGCACAACACTGACCTTTTGACTATTCTATAGACCAGCTATGATTCAGCTGTGATTAATACAGCCTATATTTTCAGAAAAAAATCGTTACATACACAGAGACAACTTAAAGAATACACAACCACTGTTTTTTTAATTCAAGTATACTTTCGCGTGAGCAAATTTAGTTTTCTATCACAGAAATCTCACAGTTGTAGTGTGTTGAAAAAATTACGGTAGTATAGCCAATGCGGATTCTGGAATACGGAGGGATTTGCATGTATAAGTGAGAGACAGAGATAGGGAATTACAAGTGTGTGAGAATGTGTCAAGCTCAAAGATCGTTGATCTTTTCAAGGTCAAAGTTCATTGACCAGCACCAGTATCATATTACAAGAAGTCGAAAATCAGAATCAGTGCATGAAAACGAGAAACAGGAGAATCCAAAGTTCATTGACGTTTTTATAAAGTCAAAGTTCATTGACGGTCATGTTACCATTCTTAGAAATCTAAAAATAACACTGAAAGTTCGTTGACCTTTAAAAAGGGGTCAAGCATAGGAAGCAATGAAGTCTAAAAATGGAACCAAAGTTCATTGACCTCTTCAAGATTATAAATCAAAGTTTATTGACCAGAACCTGGTGTTGGATCTATGACAAATATTGGACATGATTTGAACTCAGAGCAGTCAAATAACCCATTTTTATAATAATCACATAGGTATTTCAAAAAATTACGATAGGCATTGATTAGCACTAAAGAGTATTGCTTATTATGGGTAATATTCCGAAAACAGATTTACCTTAAGGTTCCTGATGCTAACGTGATCAAAACTTCAACTTTAGCCGACTTTGTGTACATTTTATTACATTTACCACACAATTGTACGTTGTGCTAATTGTAATAAAATTTATATAGGGACCTCTTTGCAACCTCTAAAAAATCGCATCACACAACATAAATCGGACATAAGAGTAAAACCAAAAAGTACCACTCTAGCAAAACATTCGGTTGAAAATAAACATTTTATTACTAAGCATAACTGCATTATCCAAGTCATCCTTTATGCGTAAAAATTATAATATTCTTGATGGGAATTTTTATACAGTTGTCAGAACTGTTACACTCACATGTTAGGAGTAATTACAAGTTTGTAATTCGATCTCTTTCCCTAACATCAACAGACAAACTAATTTCTAAATAAAATATTATATAAATCTCATTAAAATGAAAATTATTTGGGTTGATGTAATACGTTATTAATAATTTTATCAATTTGGCGAAATTTATGTATACATAATCTTTGTGTATTACAATATTTATACATTTTTTTTACAAAATCTTTTGAAACTATGTACTAGATTAAGATTAGATCACATTATCTTCTTACTACTACTTCCTACTCTGTGACAAAGGAGTTTCACGTAGGTTTTTATACAGCCATAAAAATATGATAGTAAAAAAATGTATTAGTTTCAATAAATACAATTTTAAAGTAACCTTCTATTTATTATCATAAAATGTAATTAAGTGCCTAATTACATTATTATTATACCCTTCCAATGTAGGTCGACCTACATTGTACGAACACGAATCAAACAAAGCCATTCTAGGTGTATGATACCACACATTTTTAATCTTATTTTCACTAGATGTGTCCAATGTATTTAACTGAAATATTCCAAAGTGAAATATTCTACCATCGGTATGTACACACTGAACTGTTACTGGATTTGGCAAAAGTTTAATATCCTGGAATAATTTATTTTAGTGAATTTGTAATTTTGTAAATATTAACTACCCCAAATTTTTCTTTTGCATAAGATGCGGCAAGAGTAAATGCTTTCATTAATGATCGTCCTAAAAATTGCTCTTCTGTTACTGGTTCTTCAAAAATATTATAAACTTCAGTTGTATTATAATGTACAAAAACTGTGTGAGGGTTATATTTTGGTACAGATTTACCTATTGCTAAAAAATCATAATGATTTAAACAATTGGTATATTTATATACTTACGATATTTGTTTTGAATGGTGTAGATGTTTTCGGGAACTAAGGTAATAGTGTACTTAATAGGATCTATCGTGGGTAGGTCGTAGTTCTCTGTAGATTCCATGGTGATAGGACCCAAAGGATTTAATGTTGTCAATAAACAATCGCCAGTTAATTCAAATTGAAATAATTGCCCCTCTTTCTCAAAAGGATACCAAAACTGTAGATCATTGAGAATGTGTCGTTGTTTCACTATATTAGGATCTGCCCATAGTTCAATTGCTTGTAATAATTTTGTAACAATTAATTTACTGTAAGATACAAGATGAAAAATAAATTAAAGCTCAGTTGTACCTACTTCACTCTACGTTCTGTAATACCGTAATCCCGTGGAAAGTTCCATGCAGGCCTTTCAAGATCCTTTCGTTTAGGTAATTTTTGCTGTTCTGCATCAAATAAATGGGAACTTAAAATAATTTGTTTAACTTTTTTATCTACTTCATTTGAAGATTTTTTTATTTCAATATGTGATGGAAGACCTTCATGTGGTTCGATAGTGTTTGTAATTATTTTAGCTTGCTCCAACCCTTGTAAAAGTACGTTTTTATCTCTATATGTGTAACAAATTCTATCATGCCAGTTTGGGTGTGTTTGGTCAAATTTAACAACTGGTGGTATGCAATCAGAAATTTCTTCAATTCTATAAAAAAAATAATCTGTTAAACAATTTAAAGGTAAACGGTGGGGCCCATTACAGCTCTATTTCGGGTTCTCCAATTATATCTTTTGGTTCATAAACTGGTATTCCTTTTTCAGCCAATAGTTTTATAGCACCAGTATTTACCAACTTTTTTCTCCCTTGTGTTTTCCAATGTTGTTTAAAATACCAACCAATGTGTTGTCGAAAGCAAATTGTAGATAGCTTCATTTTAGAAATGTACTTTCAAAATACATATAACCTAAAAAATTAAAGTTATATTAATGTGGTTAATATAACGTCTACGATTACTTAACCTTTTTCGTGACAAGAGATGCGACGACAGGACAGTGTTGCCAATGTTGCTAAAATTGCGGTACTAACATTAAAGTCCATAAAGAAGTACCATAGTTGTATACCTAATACAGTAGACAAACTTATTTTTATTAGTAAACCTGGTCTAAGAATAAACTCGTAAGGCATCAAAACTTGACCCTGTATAAACTATAAGCAAATATAAGCCTAGGGAAGCTTCATACGTATTAATATGTCAATTCTGACAGTTGTATATAGGCGTAGCATAAAAGCAAATACACTTAACTTATAATACGTACAACTCATAGGTATCTTAGTTATTAAGTAAGATATCTATGAAGGAAGAAAGGGCCACGTATTTCATTCCCTCCCCAAGGGGGAGGGCGAGCTGTTCGAGCTTTCCGAGTAGCCCGCAGCGATACATACACACATTACGTATGCATGCATATATATGGGATTAAGGATGGGTGTGGTCAGGATAGGATCGGAAGGAACGGAGTTAGGGTTCTGAGGGGGAAGATATTACCCCAGCATTCGCCTAAGTAGCCGCACATGGTGTTCATACACGCAGTGATCACGCTGCTACGTGTGTATGAGGAAAATCCCCTGAAAAAGCCTCATAGAAGGTAGACGGTAACGGGAATCGAACCCATTACCTCCCGAATGCTAAGCAGGTAGTGTCACCACTACGATACCAGCTCGGTAAGTAAGATACCTATGGTACAACTCCGTCTTAAAAATCGGGAATCTACTACATCAGCACCTTTAGCGGCTTGCGGTGCTTGGTGACTGCTGTCAAATTGAGATTTAATACTGTTTCTTACATTCTTAAAACTCGCAAAAGGAAGCGTGCAGCTGATGAGAAGTTGGATGCCGTTTTTGAAATATTATCAAAGGCATCAGGGGCGCATGCACAGCAAGAACAAACTGTGTTCACGATATTTGGACACCTTGTGGCTACGACACTTCAAAAATATTCAAATGTAGCGCAGACTGCGGTACAACAAGCCATTATGAATATTTTATTTGACACGGACAGGCGGTTTTAAGACCAACGTCCCGGTCCACATGGTCCTCACTTAAATGTAGTGCATCACCAACTGCATTCGTATCCTAGCACCTCCAGCACTCCTCAACATTCTATTCCTCACGATTCCCGATTTGCATAACCAGATTCTGGTTACAACCGCTCTCCTTTCTCATAATCCCAGGCTTCCCAGTATTTACCGCAGCCATCTCATCAAGTTCCCATTATTCCACTACATCTACTTATTCAACGTCTACCAGCGTTATCGCCCATACCCTGCATTTAACGCAACTGGTTTAAGAGAATTATCATACTTAACTTTTAATTTTAAGTGGTGGGTTTTCCCATTTCAAATAATGTTAGACAGTCTAAAGTCACTAGATAACATACTTTAAGACAGTCTATTTCAATACGTCCGACTCCGTCGATTTTGCACAAGCGTGTAAGAATACACGTAAAAAAATAATTTTTTAGAAGGCGTTAAATAAAAATGCCGTCTTAATTATAAGAAATTTTTTTTAATTTAAAATTTTTCGTTTCTAAGATTAGCTTATTAATTATTTAATTAAAACATATTACAATATTTTTCTAAAAATAAGTGTAAACAAACATTAAAAACGGTTTTCAAATTTTCTAACAAAACTACATCGGGTTTACACACTTCAATTATTTTAAATTTAGTATTGTTTACACTTGTTTACACCATCGATGACTACAATCAGATACTGGTATAATGAGTTTAAACGTGGCCGAAGATACGTCTTTGATGAGGAGCGCCTCGGTCGTCCCGTTGAGGTCACTACGGATGAAATGATTAATAAAGTACATGATATCGTGTTAGCAGACCGCCGGATGAAGATAAGAGAGATTGCTGATATGGTAAACATCTCAATTGAACAAAATATCCTGCACTCCAAATTGGGTATGAGAAAGCTATCGGCGAGATGGGTGCCGCGGCTGCTGACGAATGATCAGAAACGGAACCGCGTGACTCACTTCAACGCAATATTTGGACAAGTTTAAGCGTATTCCGAGTGAGTTTCTATGGTGTTATATGACCGTTGATGAGACGTGGATCCATCACTATACACCGGAAATCAAAACTCACTCGGCACAGTGGGTTTCTGCCAGTGAACGTGCACCAAAGAAATCAAAGACGATTCCATCATCCGGAAAAGTTCTAGCTACGATTTTTTGGGATTCGCAAGGCATCATCTTAATCGATCATTTGGAGAAGGGAAGAACCATAACGTGTCAGTATTATGCCAATTTATTGGACCGATTCGACAATGAAGTAAAGAGTAAAAGGCCACACCTAGCGAAGAAAAAATCATTTTCCATCATGACAACGCCCCGGCCCACTCATCGGCAATTGCGACAGCAAAACTCGTTGAGTTACGGTACGAAGTGTTGCCCCATCTACTATATTCGCCAGATTTAGCCCCCTGCGACTTTTTTCTTTTTCCAAACATGAAGAAATGGCTTGGTGCAAAGCAGTTCTCGGCAAATGAAGAAGTCATTGCGTAAACAGAGGCCTATTTTGCAGAGTTCGAAAAATTTTATTATTTGAATGAGTTAAAAAAGTTGAAACATCGTTGGATCAAGTATATAGAGCTACAAGGCGATTATGTCGAAAAATAAATATACTAAACATAAACCAATTACCTTGTTTTCCTGAACACAGGCATTTATCATACCACCCTCGTATATCCAAGTTTATAGCTTCGAAAGCCCTGTGCTAACTTCGTAGCACTTGAAAAACCGCGTAATTTTCGCATTTTTTCGGTTTTTTCACTTTACCTGCTGCACTATGCGTTTTTGATAAAACGTGTTTTCATGATTTTAAAGTAGACTATATTTGTGCAATTGTAATTAGCTTTAATGTAAGCACAGAATCACGATAATTTCCTCATGCTAATAAATCAAACAAGGTCGGAAGTGCACAGACAACTTGATTTTTTTTTAATAAGCATACCGTTTAAGAGGTATGTTCGAGTAAAATTCAGCGACATGCCGCTTGCCACAGTTATCTCTAAAGATAACTTCGCTATTGCAAATTATACATTGGGAGTAGGTGTTAACTGGATAACTGAAGATTTAGTGAGCTCTGAAATCAATGGTTAGTTTATGGTGTTTAACGAACAGAAACAGTAAATATTCCTCGCGAGTTCACTTTGAATTCAGTTGAAGGATCGTCTAATCGAATTTATTACTGCCAAGAGGTGAATAAGCAACAGATTAAGCATCGGTTATAAATGATTCTTGTACTAGACGAACTTCATAAACTTAAAACACGGTTTCAACAATCTGATTAAACACCATAAAACAATTGATTGTTCCCCATGCTAGCTGGATCTTCAGTTATCCAGTTAATATCTACTCCCTGTGACGGTATTCGTAAAATGAACATTTTCCCCGATTTCGAAGTCGAAAGTTGACCAACTCTTAACATTTCACTTTTTTGAAGAAAATGCTAATTTTTCAAGGGCTGCATCTTGGTAACTGTTGTACCTACAGAGCTGGTTCCGGTCTCAAATTTTAGCAAATCTAATCTACTTTAAAAACGCAAAAACACGGTTTATGAAAAATGAGTAGTTTAGGAGATATAGTGAAAAAACCGAAACAAATGCGAAAATTACGCGGTTTTTTGAGTGCTACGAAACTTCTTGCTAATTAGTACAGCTCTTTCGACGCTGCAAAAGTTTGCGATTTTAGCGATTTTTAGTGTACTATTTGACTGGCCTTATTTAAAATCTAAGTAAACACCTTTGATAATAAACACCATAACATAATTGCACATTTTCATGGAACTGGGATCGTCGACAGCAAAGTTCTCGAAAACGGCCCGTTTGGCATCGTAGTTTACATGTTCCTGTAGAGACATCTCATCGAATATTAGAGATACTACTGTTTCTTCATTTTTTATTTTTTGCTTTAGTTTTTAGTAATTCAATAACTGTTGGATTTAAGGTGCGTGTAGACATGCAACAAAACATCGTAACGCAACCTTCGTCGTGCAACAGACACTGTTGCGCAACGAAGTTAATAGTTTGGCATCGTAGTTTACATGTTCCTGTAGAGACATCTCATCGAATATTAACTTCGTTGCGCAACAGTGTCTGTTGCACGACGAAGGTTGCGTTACGATGTTTTGTTGCATGTCTACACGCACCTATCAACAGTTATTAGAATTACTAAAAACTAAAGCAAAAGATAAATTTGTGTTTGAAAATACTAAAATTTTCAGCTAAATGTATCGCTATAACAATAGAAATCTCAAATCTGCTAGATTACGTAAGATGTCTTCACATTGTATAACTAGACTTTCTAAAAATTGCAACTTTGATTCATCGTAAACTTGATCAGAACGATCCAGTCCAAACTTGAATTGTTATTATATTGATAAACGTGTTCGTCTAATACAAATTTTAAACATTGGCTCATCAAATTAGAATAACAATCGCATAAAATCGCAAACTTTCAGTCAAAAGTATAAGTTAACATAGAAGTTTCTATCGATTATCATAATACCGAATTTGATTTTTCAGATTTCACGTATCGTATACATGACAACTACGTATTTTTCATGGAAAACGTGTTCATGGTTTATAATAGTAATTAGATTTACTAATTAGAACATCTTGTAGTACAACAGTTACTAAGATGCAAACGCCGTTTGAAAAATTAGTTCATTTTCAGTTCATAAAAGTGAAATTTGTTAAGGTTTGGTAATTTCATTCGAAATGGGGAAAATGTTATTTAGTAAACAGTTAAATACGTCACAAGAAGTAGCATATTTTCAACTGGATAACTGAAGAGTCTCAAGCTTCATGGGAACAATCGAATTAGTTTTATGGTCGTTTAATCAGACTTCGTTGAAACCGTGTTTTGAGATTTATGAAGTTCGTCTATACAAGAATTTTATAACTGCGATGTTAACTACTGTTGCGTTATTACAGTTCTTGAGCAGCTAATAAATATTAGACGATACCTGTGCAACTGAATGTCAAAGTTGAACTCGAGAAATTTACATGTTTCTGTTCGTTAAACACCATAACTAACATTGATTTCAAGAGCTCACTAAATCTTCAGTTATCCATGTTAACACCTGACTCCCAATGTATAATTGTAATACAAAGTTATCTTTAGAGATAACTGTGAGTCGGTCATTCTAGAATTTTATGAACTACTTTAAACGGTATGCTTTTAAAAATGTTGTCTAGACGACCTTTGATTTAATTAGACATGAGGAAATTATCGTGATTCTGTGCTTCTTAAAGCTAATTAATTGCTACAAATCTTTGCTAGATTTACCCGTAAAATTGTACTTTCTCGATTATTGGCGCGTCGAAAGTTGTAGAACAACTTTTCAACGTTTTTGGAAAAAATTGCCATGACCTTTGTGATGAGGAAATCTGCTCTTGGTAACATTAAAGCTAGTACAGAGCTGGCCTATCTCAATTACTTTAGCCAAATATAGTCATACTTTAAAATCATGAAAACAACGTTTTATCAAAACATATCAGCAGGTAAAGTAAAACACGAAAAATGCGAAAATTACGCGGTTTTTCAAGTGCTACATTACACAGGGCTTTCAATAAACTTTTGGATTTACCGGTGGATAAAATGTCTTCCTGTGTTCAGGAAAACAAGGTAATTGGTTTATTATTTTACTTTTTGACATAATCGCCTTTGAGCTCTATAGTACTTGATCCAACGATGTTTCAAACTTTTAACTCATTCAATTAATAAAATCTTTTCGAACTCAAATGCAAAATAGGCTCTTTTACGCAATGACTTCTTATTTGCCGAGAACTAGCTTTGCACCAAGCCATTTCTTCATGTTTGGAAAAGAAATATGTCAGGGATCTAACATCTGGCGAACTATAGTAGATGGGGCAAACTTCTGTTACCGTAACTGCAACGAGTTTTGCTGTCGCAATGCCGAAGTCGGGCCGTGTTGTCATGATGGAACAATGATTTTTCTTCGCATAGGTGTGGCCTTTATTCTTCTTACTTCATTGTCGAATCGGTCCAATAAATTGGCATAATACTGACACGTTATGGTTCTTCCTTCTCCAAATGATCGATTAAGATGATGCCTTGGGAATCCCAAAAATCGTAGCTAGAACTTTTCCGGATGATGGAATCGTCTTTGATTTCTTTGGTGCACGTTCACTGGCAGAAACCCACTGTGCCGAGTGAGTTTTGATTTCCGGTGTATAGTGATGGATCCACGTCTCATCAACGGTCATATAACCAGAAACTCACCGATCGCTAAACTTGTCCAAATATTGCGTTGAAGTGAGTCACGCGGTTCCGTTTCTGATCATTCGTCAGCACGCGGCACCCATCTCGCCGATAGCTTTCATCCCAATTTGAGTGCAGGATATTTTGTTCAATTGAGATGTTTACCATATCAGCAATCTCTTATCTTCATCCGGCGGTCTGCTAACACGATATCATGTACTTTATTAATCATTTCATCCGTAGTGACCTCAACGGGACGACCAGTCCTCATCAAAAGTATTGGCCACGTTTAAACTCATTATACCAGTATCTGATTATATATGGTGTAAACAAGTGTAAACAATACTAAATTTAAAATAATTGAAGTGTAAATCCGATGTAGTTTTGTTAGAAAATTTGAAACTGTTTTAATGTTTGTTTACACTTATTTTTAGAAAAATATTGTAATATGTTTTAATTAAATAATTAATAAGCTAATCTTAGAAGAAAATTTTAAATTAAAAAATTTTTATAATTAAAACGGCATTTTTATTTAACGCCTTCTAAAAATTATTTTTTTACGTGTATTCTTCACGCTTGTGCAAAATCGACGAGTCGGACGTATTGAAATAGACTGTCTTAAAGTATGTTATCTAGTGACTTTAGACTGTCTAACATTATTTGAAATGGAAAACCCACCACTTAAAATTAAAAGTTAGATGATAATTTCTTAAAAGGAAAAGGAAAAGTCAACATTTCATTCCCTCCCCAAGGGGAGGGCGGGATGCTTGAGCTTCCCAATCTCCTTCAGCCACAATCATGGATTCCCAGCATACATACATACGTTCCATATATATGTATGGTGGGATTAAGGATGCATGTGGTCAGAATAGGATCGGAAGGAACGGAATTAGGGTTCTGAGGGGACCGAATAGCCGCACATGGTGTGCGTATACGCAGTGACCGTGCCGCTATACGTGTATGAGGAAAACCCCTGGAAAAAACCTCATACAAGGTAGACGGTAACGGAATCGAACCCATTACCTCCCGAATGCTAAGCAGATCGTGTCACCACTACACTACCAGCTCGGTATTCTCTTAAACCAGTTGCGTTAAATGCAGGTCCGCATCTAAAACCTGTAGCTAAAATAAATTTTATATTTTATAATGTATCAAAATTTCAACTGATTGTAGAATTACTTGTAATTATGTATTTATGATAGAAATTAGTTATCCACTTTATATACAGGGTGTGGCGCGAAGAGTTTTGATTAAAAGTAATGGCGGATACAGTTATGTTAGAAATCTGAAATTACGAAGCTGTAGGTTTTGGATGACGCTGAGTTCAAATATAATATTGTCCTAAATGTGGCATTTCCGGTTATACCGGAAGTAGACGTCAACTTTGTTATTTTAAACGGAACCTAATATTTTTTATTTTATTTTCGAATTCTACATGAAATTCTAGATAAAATTTGTGCACAATGTCCTATATCAAAAATGAAGTATTTCCGAGAAATTTCGATTTTTTTAAAAATTCTGAAAAAATCCTAGTCCACATTGAATAACGATATTTCCATTAATAACGAAGCTAGTGACGTGAAATTGTAACCAATAAACAATAAGCGCTTGCCCGTTAATTCCATATATCAATTTCATGGATATTTCATACAGGGTATTTTAAACTTAGCCGCCAACATGCACAATTTAAATCATTTATAAGTTGCTTACTTTAAATAGAACATTTATTACATTTTCCGCTGTATTTTTTTAAGCCAATTCGTTTGGTATCAGTACCTAAATCCAACCACTTTTGAGATATTTCATTATCTTAGTTAAAACATAACAACACTTAATTATTTCAATATTAGTAAATGGTAGGCCATGATTTCCATTATTTAAGGTGATATTTTGTTATTTTTTCATAAGTTATTAATTCTTAAAAGTAACCAATAGCCTAAAAGGATTATTAATTGTGGATATCATTAAAAACGTTACTAGGTATTTTGTATTAATTTAATTAGATAATTTACAAACAAAAATAACTAAATGTAATATTAAACAAATAAAGTTTTATAATAAGTGTTCAAAATTAGCGCCATCTACTTCTAAACATTTATGAATCCTTTTCATTAAGTTATGTATTGTAATTCTGGAAATATGGTCGGGTGTTAGAGAATTAAAAGCAAGTAAGACTCTCTACATCATATCTTCCTTTGTCCTAACAGGTTTGGAAATTACCTGATTTTTAATGTAACTCCAAATACCAAAATCTAGAGGAGCCAAATCAGGAGAGCGAGCTGGCCAACGAAACGGACCTTGATTGGCAATCCATCTATCATCAAACATGTCGTAAAGATGCTGAGCAACAGGCTCAAAGTTATGAGTTGCTCCATCTCGCTGATACCAAGCTGAAGCCACCTCTCCATTTCTTAAAGTATGTAACGCCGGTCGCATGGCTTCTTCTAAAATGTGGCAACATTTTGTACCATTTAAATTTTCATCATAAAATTTTAATGTTAAAATTTTATCGTCTTTTTTATTGCACAAAAAACATTAAAACTCCAACTATCTTGGAAATAACGTTCTCTACTAACATGTGGATTTTCATTAGACCAAGAATGGGAATTATGTCGATTAAATAATCCATTTTTGCTAAACTTTTGTTTCATCACGCCATATAATTTTTTTTATGAAGTTTTCATCCTCTTGGGTCTTAATTAAAAACCATTCACAGAATACTACCCTTCGAGGAAGATCACCTAATTGTAAGTGTTGCACCAAATGATATGAAAATGGTCTCCATTTGTGTTTTTTTAAATTCGATGAATTGTTCTCGTCGACAAAGTAAGATCTCTCTCACAATCTCTAATGGAGGTATTTGGAGAGGCCGTAAAACAACCCAAAACATTAATTTCGTTTATGTCACTGTCCACAAATGGTTTATTTTTTATTAATTTTGTCTTAAATTGACCAAACTGATGGCAGTTTTTAAGCAATCTTCTTACAATATCACCAGTGGCATTTGGTCGATTTGGATATCTTTCTGGAAAAACACGGTAAGTCCGTTCAACAATTCTATTACACTCGCCGTAAATAATAATAAGATTTAAAAAATCATCATTAGTAAATCCTACATTTGCCATTATTTACTATGAAATACAAACTGGTAAAGAAAACTGTCAAAACAACATAAACAATTAACGTTCTAACTATCAAATCTTTGACACCCATGGCCTACCCTTTACTAATGTTGAAATAATTAAGTGTTGTCATGCTTTAACTAAGACAATGAAATATCTCAAAAGTGGTTGGATTTAGGTATAGGGAATACCGATACCAAACGAATTGGCTTAAAAAAATACAGCGGAAAATGTTACGACAAAGGAAGATATGATGCAGAGAGTCTTACTTGCTTTTAATTCTCTAACACCCGACCATATTTCCAGAATTACAAAACATAACTTAATGAAAAGGATTCATAAATGTTTAGAAGTAGCTAATTTTGAACACTTATTATAAAACTTTATTTGTTTAATATTACATTTAGTTATTTTTGTTTGTAAGTTATCTAATTAAATTAATACAAAATACCTAGTCAACGTTTTTAATGATATCCACAATTAATAATTCTTTCAGGCTATTGGTTACTTTTCAGAATTAATAACTTATGAAAAAATAACAAAATATCACCTTAAATAATGGCCTACCCTTTAGTAATGTTGAAATAATTAAGTGTTGTTATGTTTTAACTAAGATAATGAAATATCTCAAAAGTGGTTGGATGTAGGTATAGGGAATACTGATACCAAACGAATTGACTTAAAAAACAGGGTGTTCTGTTTAAAGTAAGCAACTTATAAATGATTTAAATTGTGCATGTTGGCGGCTAAGTTTAAAATACCCTGTATGAAATATCAATGAGATGGATATATGGAATTAACGGGCAAGCGCTTATTGTTTATTGGTTACAATTTCACGTCACTAGCTTCGTTATTAATGGAGATATCGTTATTCAAAATTTAAAAAAAAATCGAAATATTTCGAAAATACTTCATTTTTGATATAGGACATAATGCACAAATTTTATCTAGAATTTCATGTAGAATTCGAAAATAAAATAAAAAATATTAGGTTCCATTTAAAATAACAAAGTTGACGTCTACTTTCGGTATAACCGGAAGTGCCACATTCAGGACAATATTATATTTGAACTCAGCGCCATCCAAAACCTACAGCTTCGTAATTTCAAATTTGAACATAACTGTATCCGCCATTACTTTTAATCAAAACTTTTCGCGCCACACCCTGTATAGTTGTAATTATGCATTTTTAAAATTTGACGAACATCCGAAATACATTCTAACTAAAAACATCAGCTGTATTACGCCATGGCCACGGTGGCTATGATTAAACTCCGTATGAAAAGTGCAAACGTTTTTCAGTTGGATAGTGTATAACATCATTTCAAATATCATTTTGGGCCCAAGCGATTGCTTTTAATACATCTTTCTTGGTTAAAGTACTTATGTAAATGGTGATACTTAATGGTATTTTATTGTACTCTCGGTTTTAAGACCAAAAATCTATCAGTTATAGGGCAAACGTTGACATCACGAATTTTAATGACATTAGAGCAAATTTATTTTAGACAACAGTTTGATTTAGTTTATAATACAGGAATACCATTATTCTGCTATTTGTAAAATTAAGATTTTTTAATATATTAAATCGGTTTATGTGTAGTTCCTCAGGTGATTATGTCTAACAACATTCGCTGGCTTAGGAATAATATTGTTTCCAAAATGAGCATCACGATGTTTTTGAAATACTAAACTACTCAAATTTACACCTCTGTAACTAATCAGCGTAACCAATGTACCATTGTACCCAAACAGCTATACAAATAATGCAAACATTAATAATTACAAGAAATAATCTTATTTACGTAAAATATAAAATATAATTATTTTTACGAGGGTTGTCTTTTAAGTGTTGCATATAGAGCTGGAATAAAACAGTAGATAGCTTTTAAAGACTTTATTGTTTTTCGAAGTATCCTTCCCAAAGATCATTGCACTTTCGCATGCTCTCGAACCAATTCTGGAAGCAGTTATTCCACTCGTTTGTTGGTACAGTGAAAATGACGTTTTTGAAGACGTCGACTATTTCTTCTGGCGACTAAAACCTGTGACCACACAGTCCCTTCGTGATTTTCGGAAAAGTAAAGAAATCGTTGAGACTTAGGTCGGGACTGTACGGAGGATAGTCTAACAATTCGACGTTTTGTTGCGTTAAAAATGCAATTGGCTTGCGAACTTGCATTGTCTTGGTGGAGGATGATTTGTCGTTCCGGGTTGGTTTTTCGAAGCTCAGCGATGACTTCCGGCAAACATATGATTCTATACCAATCGGCAGAGGAGTTGCTGCCACATGACCTGCTTTTGAGGAAAATGTCGCGATCATCTTTTTGGATACACTTCGAGAACGGATCACTGTTGTTGGTTTTCCTTCACCTTGGAACACCCAGACAGACGACTGGCATTTATTTTCGGGTTCATATGAATAAATCCACGATTCATCACGTCACTGACGATGCTGTACACGTTTTCAGAGTTTCCTGGGTTGAAGCGATCTAGAAATTTTGACACCGATTGACCCTAGTTTGTTTCTGTTCTTCGTCAACAGATGCGGTATCCCACGGGAGACTAATTTTTTTACCGCCAATTCTTCATGCAAAATTTTTTGAATTGGTCATTGAAATCCCCAATGATGCATCAATCTCGCGATATTTCATATGTCGATCTTACTTGATAAGCTTGCGCACAGCATCGACGTTTTCTCGGGTGACGGTCATTTTGGTACACCTGCCCTTGCAACGTCGATAAGACTAATCGGTCCACATTTGACTTCTCCATACTACCTAGAAAGTGTCGACTGATGCGGTGCTTTATTTCCGAAACAGAACCCATCATCATTATGCTACCTTTTTAGTTTATTATGCGGGTAAATGACGATGTAACTCACATTATGCGTTCACACTGACTGTAATATAGCCATTCTGCATAATCTGTGTCCGGACCGGACTCTTTAACTCGAAACTACTATATTTCAAGATCTTTTTTGCATAACGGTTAGCAGTTAGTTCAGTTGTGCTTTTAACATTTTCACTAAAAAACTTTAACGGGAACCCCTGAAAATTCTGTTCTTATTTGTCTCACGCACAAAAAATACCGACTGTCTTAGTTTTGTTTGTTAATTTACTCTACAATTTGCATAAATTTACTCGAGTGAATGGGAAGTAATACTTCAAAATTAAATATTAGTAAAACCAAATGTACAAAACAACAAAAAACGTATTCATTTTCAGATTTCATCATGAATGACAAAATCTACTTTAAAAATATTCAAGTAGGCATTTTCAAGTGACTTTAACATACGTTCTTATGGGATGTGATTATTTTCTGACAATTTTATCGAAAATCGTAGGAGGTGAAAATGTTTCTGTGCTAATACTTGTAGATGACGATAGTATTGATACAAATCACCAGAAATATGTGAACGAAGGGAACAATTATCCTACATAATATTGAAAAGTTCATGCAACTTTTAGGTTAGTTATCATCAAACTCGTCAAATTAAAGAAATTATATTCAAGATAAGGCTCTTTTGGCTATGATATGTTTATAATTTGTATGTTATAGATTCGTTATTACCTGGAATACCAAGCTATTCTATGGCCTTAAAGAGACAAATTAATAAAAGCAATGCTACCTTGTTTTAAACAGGTATTTGGCAATAGAATCACCATAATTATAGATTGCTTTGAAATTAAATTGCAAAACACAAAAAAATTGGAAATACAGTGCACAACTTGGTCTACCTATAACATCATAACACTATCAAAGTTCTCATAGGGATAACACCAGCAGGCTCGATGTCTTATATTTCACAAGCAGATGGTGGAATCACTTAAAGCCATTTTTCTGGAATTTACCACACTTTAACATAGGCTTTACTTTATTAAAGCAAGTAACAAAATACTTACAACTTTCTATTGCAATGTCGTAAAGGCACGAATACGTGTTCATAAAATGTTCAAAATATACACTAATAATGTTTACTAATTAACTATGAAATGTCTTAACATTATATACTAACACTACAATAAGTCAATTAACACGATTTTTTCTGAAGAAAACGCTCAAAAATTACAGCAAAACACGTAGGTTCCTATGAAACGCAAACACAAGTTGTCCAAGATCAGCTCTTAGAGGCAGAGCTTATGACGTCAGTGTGACGTACTTGAAAATGCCTAATTGCACGCGGTTAAAACTATAAAATATTTCAATGTTATCCTAGATGATAAACTAAGTTATAAGGAACACTTTGAATGTACATGTAAAAAAAATGCAAAAAAACTCTCTTTATAGACGTAGTAGGTGCACTAGCCAAAGGACAAGACTTAATATTTACAATACTATAACATTTCACATTTAAAACAAATTATCAGATACATATACCCAAAATATGCACGAGTTTCAAATACAGTACACAGGAACTAATAAGGCTTATAATACAATATTTGTAAAAGGCACAGTAAATTATAATAAGTTACCTACGAAATTAAAAAAACCTAGTTTTAAATAAGATTAAGAAACAATTAAAGATATATTTGTTGAAAAATAGTACCTACATGTACTGAATAGAATATATTTTATATAATGTTAAGTAAACTCATTGTTAGGTAGCATGTATCAAGGTTAACCATTTATTGTGTTTATGTATCTAATAAATAGTGAATACAGTAGTAATGTTTTTAAAATGAAACACCCTATATTTTATGTCATTTATAAAATCGAAAGGACAAGTCAAGGTGAGTTACTGTTAAAGTTCCTACACCTAAATTTTCAGATATTTTTTTATTTATAAAATCGCAATAGAACATTGAAAAAAGAAAATACATTTGTTTTACCCTCGTTTCACAAATATTATTAAGTGTAAAGCTAAAGAGTTCGTTTTTAATTTAATATAGGTACACTATGAATTAAAAAAAAATCATATCGGTGAAAAAAATTTGAGGCCAAATTTGATCACCTTTAAACTACATTAACTTAATAAATTAAATGGTACACCATATATGCAATGCCTAATGATGCTATATCAATACCTATTTTCAACAATAACGTCAATTTTTTGCATTTTTTAATTAGGCGCTATACTGCGAGTACGTTTCTAATAAATCAAGGCGGGTCTGATTGTTTTTCACGTCTGCCTATCCTTTGATTTCATTGTCATTTAATTTAATATTATAATCTACTAGGTGATCCGGCGAATTTCGTACCGCCCTAGAAATAAATAATTTGTCAAAAGTTCGTAACTGTCAAAAAGGGAAATTAATTTTGCGACTAAAATTATAAAGAGGAAACATTTTTTGATTTATTTTGAACGCACCCTGTTTGATAGGTATTTTTTTTATAATATTTTCCTTGCAATTTATTTATGTTTTCTCACCTTTTAAACCTTCCTTAGACTTCTACAAATATTTCAAAACCAAAATTATCCAAATCTGTTCAGCCGTTCTCGAGTTTTAGTGATACTAACAAACTTCAATTCATTTTTACATATATATATATATATATATATATATATATATATATATATATATATATATATATATATATATTTCTTTATTTGCCCCTAGATTTGGGAGTTATTTTTACAAAGTTGGTATATTTTTCACTAACGTCAAATTCGATTTATTTATTTTCACATGATTGATATATGTTGCCTTTTTTTTAAGTAATAAAAATGAGGATTTTTTAAATATCCATTTCCATAGCAACGTACAGAGCAGTTTGAAAGTTTGCAATGGATTAATATTGTCACTTTAAAAATTTCAAAATGCCTAAAAAGTTAGATAACAAGATGATTTATATAAAAAAAACTTTCACAGTTTGATGTTGTGTTTGATGTTTGATAAATAATAAAGTTCCTCGTGCAAAAGCTTTAATTGAAATGGGAAAAATATTTGATGTAAGTGATTTAAGTTTATATGAAATAGTTTAATATATTAAATTAATACTTTTTCAGGTTTCTGTAAAGAGCGCCAATAAAATTGTGAACGGACGTGACGAACAGACAAATTTTGCTAAATTAGGTCGACCGAAAACTACTAGTGACGACATATTTGAAAATTATGTTTAGTGCAAGGATTTACAGCGACTCATTTGGCAATACGATTCAAAATCTGAATATTTTACGATTGACAAACTTTTGGCCGACAGTCGCGAAGATTTAGATTTTAAGAGTAGTGGGTTCAAAATTATAAAATCGACGGGTACGAGTACAAGATTTTTAATGGACGTAAACAATATACGAAAAAAATATGTCGTCGAATTAAAAATCACTTTCCTCAGGAAGTGCATCCAATTTCTAAATTCAAGTGAGAATGTGATATTTTTTTTTTATGATTGTGGACCTGAACAGGCTAAATAAGGCCTATCGTGCTAAAGCACTCAGGAACACTTAGCAGGATGGATAGAGGGATAATGAATTGCCCATAGATGCCTATGAACAGCTACCTTAAATTTTCTCATATCATAAGTGAGAGGAAAACAGGAACTAGGGAGATCATTCCAGAGTTTAGAAGCCGTGTAGAAAAATGTGGATTGCGCCCGTTTGGTACGACAAGTGGAGATTTGTACTGCATACTGATGATGTGAATGAGCGAACCGAGTGTTTCTCGCAAAGATAGCCGGAGATGGTATCAAAGAATGTAATTCACCAGCACAATAGCCGTTGTAATAACGATAATACAAAGAAAGAACTGAAACCATCCTTCTATGCTCAAGGGACTGTATGTGAGAAGTTAAGGACGGGTTATTTATAAGCCTAATCGCTCTCTTTTGAATATGATCAACGACAGATATTCGTATTTTTGGATGAAACATGGATTTACGAAAATGGGAGTAAGATTCGTCCTTGGGTGCATGATTCTAATTTGAAAAGTAATCCTCCCACAATTAAGCTTGAAGGCAAATGCTTTACACTATTACACGCAGGTTGTAAGTTTGGCTTCTCAGAGGGGCGCGACTACTTACTGAACTCATAAAAGAATGACCGTAACTATCACAAGACAATGACTGCAGAACTTTTACAAAATTTGGTGGTCAATCAGTTAATTCCTGCTTTCGATAGACTGCAATCAAAATGTGTGGTGGTAATGGATAATGCACCGTATCACTCGGTGCAGTTGAACAAACCACCAACTGTTTCTAGCAAGAAATCTCAAATGCAGGATTTTTTGATTAACCACAATGTGAAAATTAACGACAATTTAACAAAAAACAATTGTGGGAGTTGATTAAACCATTTCGAGAACATCATATTAAACGGTTTGTAATTGACGACATTTTAAAAAAGCACGGTCACGAAGTCCTTCGTTTACCACCATACCATTGTCAATACAATCCAATTGAGTTGGCGTGAGGTTATTGCAAGACATTCTATAATAAGTACATAAATTCGCAACCTAAATCAAAAGATAGGGTTGCAAATTTATGGCGGCTTGCTCTTTCAAAATGCATGCCCGACATGTGGAAAAGTTATGTAAATCATTGCGAAAAAATACTTTTGGAAGACTGGACAAAACTAATGAGGTCAATTTCTGTTGAAAATATTCCACCATTCATTATTTCTCTCGAGGAATCAGATTCAGATTCAGAACTTTCTTCTGAAAATGATGAACCTAATTCAGAGGTGAAATAATGGAGATGGAATAAGGACTTGGACTTAGATACTTTTGGCTGATAATCTCTTGAAAGAATCTCAACTCACGATTCAATTGGCAGTTATAAAATGTTTTTAAACTACCTGAAGGACAGTAAACGACAAAGACCACACTGCTTTATTGTTGAAAATAAATGTTTTTTAGTTGTATCAAATTATTTTGTGAAATGTAATGAAAAACTTTTATTTCAATTGACAGAAACCCCAGAATAAATTTATGGGTAAGTTATAATACGGCACTTAAAATTCAATAGGCTCCCTCTATTATTATAAGTACAGTGATCTGTGGCTACTATTCATTTCAATTAAATGTGGCAACTTTTGACATATAATCAGATTTGAGGTTCTAATACCAGCATACTTTTGGTGTAATAATAAAATACCCCAAATCTAGGGGTTAATAAAAAAATAGAACACAATTTGTCGTGCTGATTTTTGCAGAATATTAACCTCAGTATAAAAATATGTTTAGTTCAAGAAAGAATCCACATGAATTTAGTAATTGGTGAATACGAAGAGAATCATTTATTAGCATCCAGAGTGTACGCACAAAATATCTTCAGCGAAATCATCCGAATAAGGCTGTATTTGAACGACTAATTCGAGATTTTCGCAGAACCGGGAGCGTGGCATATGAAAACACATTAAAAAAAGCGCGTTGTCAGTAAACAAGACAATGAAGTATTAGACTCTGTAACCTAAAATCCACACGTAGGTCAACGTAGAATAAGTTTCGAGACTGGAGTTAGTAGGTAGCATTCAAAAGATACTGGAGAAACACAAGTTTCATTCATACCATATTCAATTAGATCAAACCTTTTGACACGGATTTTTACCGAGTGGAGTTTTGTTTATGGGTTATGGATAAATTCGCGCAAGATTTTTGACGAATCTACGTTTCATAATAACAGCTTAGTCCACAGACACAATTTTCATTATTATAATGATGGAAACCCCATTTATTCTATACAATCGCTCGCCAGCACAGCTGGTCTGTTAATGTATGGGTGGGGTTGTTAAATATCAAGTAATAGGGCCATACGTTTTTATGGTCATTTGAACGGCATAGAATTTAGGCGATTTTAATGGAGAACGTTCCTCTCAATATTCGAGCAAGGTTAAGGTTACAGCTCCAGCATACTTTCATGCTAATGTTCACACGTATTTAAAACAGAGCTTCGCAAATAAATGGATTAGGAGAGGGGACCTCAAAATTGACCAGCCAGGTCATCAGATTTAACTTGTATTGCTTTTTTTGCTGTAGGTCTACATTAAAAATATTGTTTATGATACCATGTCAAAACCCAGGAAAATATGAAAGAGACGATACGTGTTTCATTTAGAACACCACAAATGTTATAAACAAGACGGTCGTCAGTTTCAAAATTCATTGTAGACATTAGAACATTTGTCGTTTTGTTGCTACGGATTCACTATTTAATAAGACTGAATCTCACTTATTAGTGTCCATGTTCATATATATATATATATATATATATATATATATATATATATATATATATATATATATATAGGGTATTCTGTTATTCTGTGGCGGTGTTATGTCCTATATGTCACAATAATGACTCTTAAGAAATTATTTTAAAATATTCGAGGTGGTCGGAAAAAGCATGCGACAATTTTTAAACGGTCCACCCTATATATGGTTACATTTTTTATTCCTCTATAAATATGCTTTACATGGATATTAGGTGTATTGACTTATTCATAAGGTTAGCGACAAAAAAACGGTATTTTCAAAAAAGTTGTTCTCACCTAAATAGTGGGGTTTTACGAAATCATATCTTCAAACAAGAATAACTCAATTTTTTAATAGAATGACCAAATTTTTTGTCGGAACTCGATTCGGATTTTAATTCTCTATCAAAATGATAAAAAAATTGTGTATCATACAATTAACTGCAATGAATTATTTTGAAAATCATCGAAAAATTTGTAGGAAGTCTTTTTATTTAGCAACTTAAGGTTTAAGTTTTTATTATGAATTTCAGCAAATTGTGCATACTACCCTATTGTAAATTTAACATAAATTCCATCTGTTATAATATAAATTATATCAAAATGTATGTAATGGCTTTAATTAAAGTAGGTAGCTGTGAACATTGTTGACGTTTTGCATTTGTTATACTACATTTGTAATAGTGTTTTGTACTTAACTAATATTTCTTAATTATCATTGTTGTAATTTAATTTATTTCAATCATGCATTATTATTTACAAGAATAACCTCTATGATATATTACGTACAGAACCACACAAATAAAGCCTGAAGAATAGCGGGATGCCTTAAGAACACTATATGGAAAAACGAAAGTATGTCTGTGGAATGTAAAACCAGAATGTTTAAAGCATACATAAGACCTATTATCACATATGCAGCCGAGATTAGAGCAGATACAATAAGAACAAAAGATTAGCAAGGACGATAGAAATGAGAAGCTTGCGAACAATAACAGTGAACACCCTATCAGACAGAAGAAGAAACAACGATATTAGGCAGCAATGTGTAGTGGAGACATACCAAGATGGATGAGAAGAAGAAGAAGAAGACTATGGAATGAGTACATATGAGACAAAATGCCAGATGGAAGAGTAGTAAAAATAGCAAGAAACGAAATCCCAAAGGGAGGAGACCAACAGGAAAATCCCTAAACAGATGTCGCGATTGGTGGCAATCAACGTCACAAGAACCACCATGAAATGGTCGAAGATACAAACAAGAAAAATGCTTATACAAAAGTAGAAGAAGAAGATATATTGTATTGGTGAAAGTGTTTGAAACTGCCTTCTTGTAACCCGATTATACGCGCAGTTTCCAAATAAAAATTAACAACCCGATAAAAGGTCCGTTGATAATCTGAGGGAAAGGTTTGAACGAACAGGAAGCGTACTATACTACCTTATCGGTAGTACAAAATTCGAACGTTAGGTTTAGAGAAATTAGTAAAAGTTTAGATATTCAAAAATCGTCTGTTGAAAAGTATTTAAATACTAATAAGTTCCACCCGTACCATGTCCAACTGCGTGACGAATTAGTTGAAGATGATTTACATAAGAGTGATTTTCTACGAACGGGCTGAAAATAAACCATCTACCACGTTTAATTCGACAACTTCCGGAATATATGAAAACAGCTATGTAGTACAACTCGAAGGAGCTCCAGTTCATTTTAGTCTTCAAGTTAGACAACACCTTGAAGAATGTTTTCTAGACAAATGGATAGGACGCGGTGCAGCAACTAATTGGCCAGCAAGATCCCTTGACTTTACCCTCATGGATTTTTTGTGGGAAATGTTAAATTACAAGTGTACCGAGAGGTTGTAACGAGACAAAACATAGTGGAAAGAATAAGTGTATCTTTTCGCAATATCAGTCCAGAAATGCTTCAAACAGTTAGAAGGTCGTTCTGTGATCGCATACGAAAATGTTTATTACAAAATGGGAGACATTTTGAGCAATTAATTTAATAGTTTTTATATTCAAATATTCATTGTTCACAGCCTACTTAATCAGTAAAAATTTACATTGTTTTATCACGAGTTCCTACAAATTTTTCGATAATATTCAAAATAACTCGTTTGCAGTTAATTTTATGATACACTTTACTCCATTTTGATAGAAAATTTAAATCTGAATGGTGTTCCAACAAAAAAATTGGGCCATTCCATTAAAAAAATGAGTTATGTTTGTTTGAAGAGATTTGAAGAGCTTAAATTATGGAACAACCTATATAGTGTTGAGTTTTTAAAGTTAAAATTTAAATACGTTATTTTTACTAAAGGCTGTAAAAAGCGCATATTCCAAAAATTTGTCATTTTGTGGCGAGACCTATTTTTTTCAAATACCGCTTTTTGTGTCTAATCCCAAAACCCTTAAAATCAATAAACCTAATACCAATGTAAAGTATACGAAGTCTGTAAATAAAGTAATGAGACTAGTTCGATAACACTTTTATTTACAATATAATCAGACATGGACTCCTTCAAAATATTTCCCTTGGGAAGCCACACAACGCTTCATCCGGTTTTTCCACTCTTCATAGGAGTTCCAGAACTCAGAAACTGGAATATACTGCAGCTAGTCGGTTACGGTTTTTTAATGTGTTCTACTGTTCCAAAATGGTGTCTTTGAGGTGGTTTTTCAATTTATGGAACAGGAAAAGTCACATGGGGTCAAGTCAGGAGAATAGGGTGGTTGAGGAACGACGGAATGTTTTTGTTTGTCAAGGTGAGTTTGACGTTTTGGTTCTGGGTCGTAATGAAATATCCAAGATTCGTCACCGGTGATGACGTATTTTAGAAAATCAGTAAGTATCTCTTTCGACTCGCCTCAAAACTTTTTTCAAGTTCAGTTTATTTTTCAAAACTTGATGAACTGTAGTATGGTTCAAGTTCAATTGTTGCAAGAATTTTAACAGTTAATCGTCGGTCGTTACGCACATTTTCATCACTTCTTCAAGTTATTGGTCTTCCGGAGCGAGGGTCATCCCGAACTGATTCTCGTTCACCTGAAAATGCGTTATACCTTTCTAAAACTTGTGCGCGTGACAAAGCCTCATCTCCATATGCTATCTTCAATTTTTGAAACGTTTCAGTACCATTCTCACCGAGTTTACAATGGAAATAAAAACTAAAATTAAAATCTACGGTAACATAGGGTTACCGTAGATTTATAAGATAATAAAAAGAAAATTAAAATCTACGGTAACCTAGATTACCGTAGATTTTAATTTTTGTTTTGAGACGACCTCGTTGCTAATTGGAGGAAGCATTCCTGCACATAACTTCTCGTAAAATAATGTCTTACAGTACTGCAGTTTGCCTCATTAACGATTTACTAAGTCATTTTTATGACAGATTTGACATAACACCACCACAGAAGAACGGACACCCTGTATGTGTTAAAAATACCTTCCATAGTGACTAAATTATTAACAAAACACCAAATAAGCTCTTTACAATAAAATAAATGGTAAAGTAATTTTCACGAGTCAGAACAGTTGCGTCACTAATATTAATACTGTCAGAGGACACCGATGTTGTTAGATTGTGAAAAATAACAGTTTGACAACTGTCAAATCTTAGCTTTAGGGGTTATGTTTATTTATTTTATCACAATAAAAATATCAGAATATGTCAAATGTTTAATGTCAGAAGTGCTTGACAACACCGGCCAGAATTTCCAACCTAAATCCGTTCTATCTGCATCGTCTCGTGCACAATAGGCGGGTTCGGAATGAAATAAAGTTAGTTGTGAGGCAACTAATCTGACTCGCGAAAATTGGAATAAAATCATTAAATGCTGTACTTTTAATGTTAAATGTGTACGTACCTATATAAAGAAGTGCGTGGCGGGTCGTTGATCTATGAAAAAACTAATGTTAACTTAATAATCTTACTTGATTTGCCTTGATATAGGTTAGATTGAAGAAGTGGATATATGCTAATGAGTCTTATTAAATTTAAATCAAATGAGGACTTTTAGTTAACATTTTATTCCATCGAATTATTTAGAATTTATTTTACAACAATACATACTACAGAACGCAAATTACAGCAACTATGTTCTATTTTCCTTCTCATTTACAGATTCTGATTGTAATGTTCTTATACAAAAAGACATGTTATCTGAAGTAAAAGTTAAAAAGTGGTAAGTGTTACGGTTCCATTCCGCTAATCGGCATCTTGCGTAATTCTTTGCTATTGTGGAATGTTAACATTATGTTAAAATATTTATTTTTCCATTGAGAAAAAAATATTTGGTGTAAACAGTTTACATATAGCTTACGCCCTGCAAAGGGCGAAGGTTAACAATGAAAATTTAACAAAATTTAATCATATCAAAATTTCTGTCAAAAGTTGTGCTAAACAGGAAAACCCAAACTAAATCATGACGTTCAATCTGATAATGCAGAAATTTTATCAAGACACACCCATTATTGCGATCGTTTCCAACGAGAATATCTGAGGTATATAAACATACAAATAACTTCTATAGACAAGAATAGAATATCCGATTAAATAGACTTTCGCATCTTGTAATTAAAAAGGCAAAATCGTACGTCTTAATTTTAACTTTAACTTTTACTATATCGAGGGTCTTTGCTGTAGTTTTTAGAGCTTACCAATTAAATCTTAAGTCATCACAGCATTGCAATGATTTAACTGTTCAATTCAATTCAATTCAATTCAAATTAACGTAAGATTAAACGTACAAATTCTTTTTCACTATTTCATAACAATACAAGTATTGAAGTAGTTAATTTATAATTTTTATTTGTTTAATTCTTTGTTAGATTTGTTATGATTTTCCTAGATGGTATGTTAAGTTTTTAGTTGAGAATGCTTTAACCATTTTTAAATTAAAATTCTTTACAATTTTTGCACCGACATTATAATATGACTAAATTTTGTTAAATTCATTTGCCATTTTCAAGGTTGCTTAAAAATATTTAATTTATTAAAGTTCTAGCTGATTTTTACTAAAATAAAATTTAGCCTTGATAGATGGCCATTGAATACGTTCAAATAAGTATTATCGTAAACTTATTAGTAACGTTTTCATTTCTTATTAACTGACGGCGATAACTGTACGGGTTATCAAAACCTCATGCGATAAGTTCGCCTCGGAATACTCGCTTCGGTAAATTTGTCCTCGAAAACTTTCCCAGAATAAACGCTCCTAGTAGTTTTTCTCCCGGAAAATTCTCCCTTAGAATATTCCCCCCGGAAAATGCGCCCCCCGACGAATTCACTACAGAAAGTTCGCTATCTATCTCGACATTTATCATCACTCTATTTTGACAAACTTGGATATTTACAGAATGGATTACCTTACACCTATCTTTGATGTTTTGCTTTAGTATAAATTGGTTGAGCAATGCAAGGCACTATTTAACGTATGGTATAAAAAAGCTAATTACTCATTTCACTGGATTATCAGGACTTTGGTTTGTGTAACCATTACGTTTCATATGAGGCGATTTTCATTGGCTTTTTTGAACGCCCGCTTATAAAATCGCCTTTAACATAGGTTTTAATTAAGTTCTCCTATTGGCCGAAGACCAGTAGACCAACGATTGCGACCTCGGTTTAATGTTGCTATAGAGAAACCTAAAGCAAAACAGTGCAGCGAAGGAATGACAAAGCAGCACATTGTTAGTCTAGCGGTGACGTCATGTGAAACACTTAGTATCATGATCTTATTACTTGCAATGTGATAAATATCGTTGCCGGTGCGGAGTTAGACGATCGATTCGTACTCCGACGAGTTTAACGCACAAGGACTTTCTTATGGGTTATTATCCTAGTTTTTAGACGGCTGGGTATAATAAAAAATACAATTGTAAAGTTGTAAAGAAGTATCGACTTTTGCGTTTTCGTACTCCAAGTAACATTAATTGGTAATATATATTTTTTACAACTTCGCGCATTCTTGGGATCCATATGGGTTTAATTTCTGCTAGTGCAACGTAAGTGGCTTCTTTGACTTTTCGGCGAGTTATATTCTCGTCCTTTGCCACTTGGATACATATGTACGTTATCCCATTAGATTCTGTGGTTTTCGTTCCAGACATGTTCGCAAGGTAGGTAGTATACATAATTCTTGGAATTCTGGTCTGCATTGTGTGGTGTGATTAGTATTCCCCTGAGTGTTCTTGTGGATTTGAAGGCAGTGCGTATCTTGTATTTGCTGCCTATCTCAAAGCTTACCAGTATTTCTACGTAGTTGGGTTGAAAGTTTCTGACGGTTTCCACGAAATGCTGAGTATTCTTGACCATAGATTTGGTTTTTCCCGCTAAGAGAGTGATGATACCTAGCAGACAGTGTGGTAATAGATGGCAAGGAGAATTACTCCAGATCATAATTGGTCTCAGAAGAATTCTTTCCTTGTGGGGTAATGTGGGGTGAGTTTAGTTCTCTGGTAATCGGAGAACTCTCCCTTATGTTTTGCCAGTGTTTGCTCCGTCTTTTGATTGCTGGTGTGGAGTCTTTTGGTATGTGTTTGTACTCACCCCCGTCAACTAGTTGTTGTTTGTTGTTGTTGTTGTTGTTGTTGTTGTTGTTGTTGTTGTTGTTGTGCGTGCGTGCGTCGTGCGTGCGTGCTGCTGCTGCGTGCGTGCGTGCGTGCTGTGTGTGTGTGTGTGTGTGTGTGTTGTGTGGTGCGTGCGTGTCGTGTGTGGTGCGTGCGCGCGTGTGTGTGCTGCGTACGCGTGCGTGTGTGGATGTGTGGTGTGTGCATGTGCTGTGTACGTGTTGTGTGTGCGTGTGTGTGTGCGTGCTGCGCGTGTGTGTGATGTGTAGTAGTCGTCGTCGACAACTGCTCAGCTTGTTGTCATGTGTGTGATTAGAGCTGATGTGAGGTATGGCACGCGTAATGTTAGCGTGCTAATGAAATTGCCTAAGCTAGAATGTTAAGTGATTAGTTAAATTTTTTCATTTATAGAGCTGATATAACGCGTTAATTTTATAATTCTAGAATTTAAGTGATAGTTAAATTTTCATTATCTGAATAACGCTTAATTTTATAAGAAAAGGTGTAGACGTATTTTTTAAAGAAAATTTAATTTTACATAAATTTTCTTTATACAGTTTTTTTAATGTAAAGCGAAATAAATGTTAAAATTAAATAAATATGATGGAAAATGCTAAAGCTGTATTATCAATATTTTTATAGAAGCGGTCGGCTTTGGAATTTTTTTTATGTTAACATGTAAATTTATGTCTACGAATCTCTATCTGACATGAAGTTTTAAACGCCATTCTGACATAGATTATTGTTTTTGTTTTCACAATGTTCCCAGTTTTCGTTATGGACATATAAAAAAGAGGTTGCACAATTATTCTTAAAAAAATGTTATTGAAATTATTTCATTTCTTTTAATTTCCATTTTGTAAGTAGGTTGGAAGGTCGTGTGGTGTTCAATACCAGATATTTTTTTATAAAATACAAAATTGAAAAAAATTATGTACATAAAAATATTCCCCCGAATGGGATTCGAACCATGTCCTCTCGTTGACTAGACGAGTAATCTACCGACTGAGCTACAGGGGTTATGAATTCCATTCGATAGAAACTTAATATGTATATAATTTGTTAACAACAGTATATCGATAAGGTTGCACACACAAGTACGTAACTGATTGTTTTAATAATAATTGATATGAACAAATTTTAAATAGTACCCTGAGTTATTTTATTGAATAAGCATTCGTAATTTTTTATAAAACATAAAATTGAAAAATTTTATATACGTAAAAAGATTCCCCCAAATGGGATTCGAACCCATGTCCTCTCGTTGACTAGACGAGTGCTCTATCAACTGAGCTACAGGGGTTATGAATTCCATTCGATAAAAACTTAATGTGTATATAGTTTGTTAACAACAGGATATTATATTAACGTACATGGTAACAGTTACTATGTGTACTATTATCATGTGGTCTGCATATCGTTAAGGTTGCACACACGACAAGTACGTAACTGATTGTTCCAATAATAATTGCTATGAGCAAATTTTAAATAGTATCCTTGGTTATTATAAGTTTTTGTAGTGAACGAATAAGTTCAAAGGTAAATATGTAATTAAAAATTATTATTAATTTTATTAAATATATAAATAAAAAGTTTACCTCGAGTAGGATTTGAACCTACGACCTGTACTTTGCTAGAGTACCGCGGTAACCAACTGCGCCAGCAGAGTACAGGTCGTAGCTTCAAATCCTACTCGAGGTAAACTTTTTGTGTATGTATTTAATAAAATTAATAATAATTCTTAAGTATCCTTGGTTATTTTATTGAATTCGTGATTTTTTTATAAGGTATAAAATATAAAAATTTTATACACATAAAACATACTGGATATGGAGGTAGAACCAGAGCATTAAGGGAGTTAGTCGCAAGTACAAAAATGTGACTGTTGAAGCAATTGTACAGTATTTGCAATTTGGTGAGCTGTGTCAAAAAATGCTAGACATACCAGAAAGGGCTTGTCGTTAAACTTATATTACATAGAGAAATCAGTTACCGATGCCAAATCGATTTAATCTATATGCACTCCAACACGGACAAGATTTCAGTTCATCATGGTTTACCAAAAACATCTGACGAAATTATTCGACCTCTTCGTTCTAAACGACCAAATGAAATAGCTTATCAACTCCTTGACATTTTTACTTTATTTAGAGCTCTTGCTATACCTCATTCAGATTGTTTGAATCAAACGTCAAATTTTTTATTCTCCAAAGAAGATATCCTCTTACAAGCAACGTTATCCTTGAGATAGACACGCACTCTTTCTTTGTATCGAAAGTTAGAGTGAACATTACATTGGGGAAAGTGCAAGTCGGATGGATCGTAGTGTTCAGGGAAGACGTGTTTCAGATCGAAATAAAATGTGTACAATAATGGATAGAAAGTGAATACTTTCCATGACTGAAGTCGCTTGGACTCTCATACATCCGAACGGAGCAGGATTTTACGTCCGGCATTTCTTATCCTAGAAACTACAGCCGTATTTTTTTTAATTGATGATAATTTGCACGTTTCGAATGTTATTATTGTACACTATAGTAAGACTGATTAGACTAATAAATTTGCCTTGCTGTGATACTTAAGTTTTCACGTCGAAAACAAACAATCATTTGAACGTTGCTGTTATCTATTGGTAACTTGATTATTAGTATTGTTTTAATTTGTAGCGTGTTGAGATTTTCATCGTTTCTTAGTACAAAATAAATACAATTTTCTCGAAAGTTTCATCAAAATTTATCAAATCTTACTGGTCGTTCATGTAGTGATGCCGACCAGTATACTTGCTTTAAATTTGTTGAATGCGGCAACCTTGGTTTAAAAGAGTTGAAGCAGATTAACCTAAACATCTACACGTTTATTTTCAAACTGCAGAATGAGCATAATAACAAAAAGTGTGGTATCTCATTCTGAAGGTCTTTTATACATTACTTATTTGTAACATTTAAATTTTTTACTTTGTTATAGATAACAGTGTAAGTGGTGGCTCGGAAGCAGATCAAAGCCTTAATGAAGAACAGTGTGAAAGTAATTCAGATGCAGATGAAAGCACCCAAGAGATGGAAGGTGATCAATCGGACGATGAGGATAAAATAGATTCAACTGCTAATTTAGGTTGGGCTGATTCAATCGCAAAAATATTAAAGACGAATAAACCAGAAAGAAAAAAAACGATTGTTTTATCAAAAGCCAAGAGATTAATAGATGTAAAAACAAGAAAAGCTAAAGATGTAGGATTTGAAATAGCAACAAAAGAGGGGCAAATAAAGAGAGAAAGTATAATAGACGATTCCGATGAACAGCCAAAATTTAAAAGAGTATATATGAAGTTATTAGTAAATAATTTGTTTAAAATCTAATTTTTAGAAAAAAGATTTACCTACTTATAGGATAAAACCAAATATATTAGATAAGGACCGTGAACGACTACTTTCAAAAATTGCTACAAAAGGTGTAGTTCAGTTATTTAATGCAGTTAAAAACCAACAAAAAGATATTGATACCAAATTAAAAGATGTAGGATCTATAGAAGTTAAACGAGATAAGGTGTTAAAAAATATGGATAAGAGAGAATTTTTAAATGTTTTATTGGGAAAGAAAGGGAATGCAGGAATTAATAACAAAAAGGAAAAAATTAAGCAACCTAAATCAGAATCAAGTGATACTCCTACGTGGAGTGTTCTCCGAGATGATTTTCTGATGTCTGCAAAAATGAAAGACTGGGATAAAAAACTTGAAGATAGTGATAGCATAAAAGATGAAGATGATGACTAATAAACCTTGATAAGCATATGTAAATTTGTACTATATTAATTTTTAAATAAAAGTAAATTCCACACTAAACAGTAACGGGAAAATTATAGTGATGGCTAAACCTAATAACTGGATGAGTTATTTTATATGGAGATGCTTGAATTTTCATTGGTTTCTGTATCTTTACTATAAATGCATATCTATTTTATATTGTTTTAACGCATTTAGGAGTGCATTGTAAAAATTTTGTTTTTTTTAAAACATGCACTTTATTTTAGGTTTTTTATATGGTACTACATAGTCTAGTTAAAACATATAGAACATTTTTACCAATATGTACCATATGGTACATACATAAAAGGTGTCACTACCTACCATACAGTCAAAAGTGTGTATTGGAATTATGGCATGAATTTTATCTGACAAGTAAAATGATTAGTTTGCCAAACATCAACAAATAACTAGACACCAGTAGTATCTGATAAAGGGAGAAGTTTATCAAGTCGTAGTTTTATTGTCGCAACTAGCAAAGTATATAAAAATGTGTCTTACAAATTATCAAATCATGAATTGGAATGTAACATTCAAGGTGTGTACATTTACATTACGTAACCAACGGCATATAAGAATTCTAATCTCTGAACTTTATAGAAGGTCTGAAAATCGATAGCCTGCACATTTCAAATTTTAATCTTTCCGTCCATACTCTACTTTAAAAGGTAACGAAAGCTTTCTAGTTTAGCATTTTGTTGCAGTTATGGAAGTTTATTACTTGGAATTTTGCATCTATTTTTCGTTTATGTGCAGGTACAGATAGTATGAGACAACTTATTGAAGATGTTAAATCAAATTATACCTGGCGGCTCCTGACATTTGAAGGTGGGTTGTCTGCACGAACCACAACTCATTTAAAGTAATAATAATAAATATATACAATATTCATTTTTACATCAAATTGACATGTAATTGTAATTTTAAAACTTCTGCGATGTGTATATTACTATTAGCTGACTTTCACTGATGAATGACTACTGAGCTACCGAATATGCAGCTAAACTCGACGTTGACGTGGGTGTTTGCCATACACCGGCGGGTTTCCTCGATTTACTTTGTGTACTGATTTATCTTATTGCAATGAGCTGCAGATACGACTTGATCGGAAATTATGAATGCTGTGCATATGTATTAGTAGTATTATGAGGTCTATGATGCTGTGGCATTTTTCGTAGGATGCGTGAAAGTATACATAGTGTTAACATTAATTCTATTTCAAAGTGCTGAATTTGTTATAGTAAAAATGATTATCGAATTAAAAAAAGGAGTTATCTTATACTTGTGCTTTAACCACATAAATGTTACTTTGTACTGTCTTAACTTTCATCACAATTACGTGATAATTTTACATTGATAGTATTCAGCTTTGTGCTTCTACAAATATAAATTATGCAACACACATGTGTTTTGTTATTTTTACTATTAGGTAAATTTCATCTAAGCTTTCATAACATAAACAATTCTAATTCAGTTGTACTTTTGGAAAATCCACAATCATTACTCGATGAAATTATGGAAATTTAATATTTTTAATGAAATAATCAGTAAACTCTAAATGTTAATATTTAATGCATACATTGATAATTTATTGTGATGGTTCTGTAGTTCAGCAGCACTAATGAGGAGCCGCTCCTGAATTATACTAAAAAATACCAGCTATATTTATAAGAGTTCCAAAACATTGTATGAAATGATTTATAAAAGCATTTTTAGTATTGTTTCTGTTTGGTCATAAATAGAATCACATTTTTATCTTTCTAGCCTTTGAACTTATGTAGGTTGCAGTGGTGGCCCATACTACTAATTATTTCATGTATTCATGCATAAAATGTGAAGAAGGAATTTAAGATATGAACACAAACTGTTATACATGTGCATGTGTGGTTTAATGGTAGCGCATGTAGCTTCGGGCAAGTACAAATAAATATATGAATGAGTATACTGACAAATAACTCATTGAGTATGTTAATTCATATTTATCCCAGTTACTTACTTTTGCAGTGTTGTATGCAGATTTTTATACACAAAATCAATTAATTGTTAAACAAGTTTTGTTTAACTATGAAACTATTTTTAACCACTTATTTTTTAAGTTGCTTCATACATAATTACTTACTATAAGTTTTTGTTATGAATGAATAATATAATAAAGACAAAATTTACATCGATAGGGGCTTGAACCTTGATGGCGCAGTTGGTTAGCACCGTACTCTAGCAAAGTACAGGTCGTAGATTGAAATCCTACTCGAGGTAGGAATTTAATAAAATTAATAATAATTTTTAATTACTTACTGTTTCAGTTTATCTTGTAAATATATTAAAACTATTAAAATACTCAAATTTTGAAAGACAGTATTACTATTGAGGTAGGTAACTGTGTTATTGAAATGTTTAGATTGTATAATTTAAATATAAAAAACCCAAAAAAGGTAAGTATTTTAGTATGTGTAATAATGGTGACAGTTTGCATTTTCATGTATTAAAAACTATTTTTGATAGAAAAAGATTTGTGTAAAGTGGAATATCTCAAAAATTTTGATATGATATACATAAACAAAAAACTGTCTCATATGTAGGGTTACCAGATGGTATCGAAATGTCCTCCTTTCAACCTAAAATGTCCTCCATTCCATTAATTAACTGAAAGTATTTTAAACGAATATTTTTAGCAGATTGTTTTTGACTGATTTTCCGTTTCCATCTATGATCGTTTGCATAGAATATCTATTATGTATTTTTTCTAGCAGATGTCATTAATAGTCGCAGTGATCTAAAGCAGCATTTATTTGTCATCAGTGAACTGTGCCTTACGTAGGTACATTATAATAAGTCTGTGTTTACATGTGTGTTGTTCTTAATTAAAGTTAAATAATTGTTATTGTTCTATCGATTTGCTAGTGCTATTTTGTGTAAGGAACGATACAGGATTGTTTTTGTATTAGTTGTCTTGTGTAGTCCTCTTCCAATAAAAGTAAATGTAAATTTACAGATAATTTGAGAACGAAGTATCCATGTTTTATCAAAGGGCGAGGTGATTACGATGCTAAGTGTGTTATATGTGATTATCATGTTGAGGTGACTACTACAGGCGCTCTCTTTTTACAATGACATATTGATTCGGATAAACACAGAAAGATGGTTCGTAGTTCAGTTTCTTGCTCTAAAGTCAACACATTTTTCTTACCAGTATTTTCGGTCGCTAATAAAAAAACAAATACTGTGGCAGGAACGCTAGCGTTTCACACCATTAAACTTCAGTCATATAAATCGATGGACTGTACCGCAAGTTTGGCATTAATGATTCAGGAATTGCTAAGAGTTTAAAATGCGCTAGAACAAAGATGGAAACCATCGTTAACCATGGAATAGCTCCACATACTGTTACACAACTAAATGAAAATTTGCATAATGTATCATATATTTTAGTTGCAACAGATGCCAACAATCATGGTGCAGAGAAACTTTCCCGTTTTATTGCAATGTTTTAACTGGTCCGGCAGTGGAATTAAAACTAAAATTTAAAATTTTTATTTTTAAATATCAATTATCTACTAAATGTGTAGCATCTATAGGAGACAATGCAGATGTTAATTTTGGGGATATGAACCGAAAATCTGGTCAGAACGTCTATACGCCTCAAAATTAAAACCTCAAGGGCATTTGTTGTCCGGCTTACATTATTCATAACAGCCTTCTTGCCTTCATCATGGTACCGACTTTATGAGACTGGATGTGGAGACAATTATATTAAAAATATATGACTATTTTTCAATTTACACACTAGGACTGAATCAATCAAGGAGTTTTGTGATTTTGTAGAAATTATCAACCCATAGTAAGATAAGATGGCTTAGTTTGTTTTCAGTTGTAGAAAGGGTGCTAAAATCGTTCTTTATTTCCCAAAATCAAGACCTTACATAATTATGAGATTATATTTATGGTTTTCCATTCGTTAATGTCCATTTTCAAACTATGAGAATAACGATTAATATACTGGAAAATATAATACGCTTGCTAAAAAATAGAATTGAAGATAAATCCTTGCCTTTAAAAGTAAAATAAATTATACGCGAAGCAGACGGTCAAGATGAAAAAAAAAGTATATGTGAGGAAATTTAACAAGTGTACATAGCTACTTTAGAATACCTGGGCAGATGGAATAATCAGTTTGACAATTTAAAATGTTTTAAGTGGATGCATTTGAAGGATCATGTCAATTACAATCACGATGATTTAATCCCAACTATGAGTTCCTAAAAATTCGAGGCATTATAATGAATGATACAAAACTATGACCAATACTATAATCTAATTTCATTTTTTTTTAAAGCCTGCCAAAGATTGAGTCAGTTTTAGAAATGCTTAAAATATGTGAATTTTATTTTTGATTTTCTCCTTATAATGCAAACACTGAGAGATGTTCACATGTAAATTCTTAGTTGACCAAACTTTAAAGAACTTTCCTGTATCGATTTTTTTCATTATTTGTTAATATATGAAGAGTTCCTCTCAAAATCATCAACTATGTATGCGGATTACTGTTTCTTCGTTACAGGGGTTGAAGCGGGTTAAACGGATTCGGGCGCCACCCAAAGACAAGCTAATGTCCAGGCGGTCTTTGGGTCCCATCATGAATTTGTACGGTTTCCAAACAGGTCTTTCATTGGAGGAAAAATTCAGGGTACTATCCGGTGGTGGAAGATGCTACGAAAACAGTTAATTCGGACGGACGGCGGATAGGAAACAAACGAAGGTCACAGGTTCCCTTGACAAGCAAAGATCTAACTAAACGGCAGCGGCTAAAATTTTAATAGACGGTTATCAGTAGCAAAGAAAACTTTTCTCTAAGTTTTGAAACAAAAGAAATGCTTTCAGATTTATTTATAGAGCTAGTATCTATTAAGTTAAATTCAATTTAAAACTACTCTTTTACCTCATACTCTTAAGAAAAATAATTCAGCTTCGACTGTGCAATAATGCAGTGAGAACGAAAAAGATAAAGATACGGCTGCGCGCCTGTCTGCATAACGTCAGTATGTTCGCGGTAGGGTCCCCATGGAAATTCCCAGTTTTCCTATGGTAAGGCGGCAGCGTCAACAGTTGTTTTAATTAAAATTAAATCAATTAATGATTTAAGACTTATCTCGACATGCTAAAATTATTATTTATGAAATAACGGAGCGATTGACATAAAAATGTTACCAATTTCTACAAAAAACTAATTATTCTGTCTAACGGCTTTTATAACAATTTTGTCGGTTTATAATTTGAAAATTTCAGAAGTCAGCTACCTCATGCATATATGTTTGTGAAAGGATGCATTGTTAAAGTATTTTATACAATAGAACGTAGATTACCATTCTATTGTAGAGTTATTTATTTGTTTAATTTTAAGAAATTGCATATTTAACTTTAATTATTAATATCGAAAGTGATCCAATGGGCTTATCCTGTCTATAATTATAGAATAAAATTTGTCCCTAAACGGTAGTCGCAGATAACACAATTATATTTTAGTATATTTGCGATTGACATGTGTTTCATTTACATAAACTTTCCATTCACAAATGTAACGTTTCATGGTCACACTTCCATTATTTAAAAATGCAATTCTAAGAAAGAAATCACTAAATTTTCAAGAACGGTGTTACTTATTAATTACTTTGTTAATTTGAGACTCTGTTAATTACATTTATCGGGCTTCCAATTCTATTTTTGAATAAAAGATTGAGTGTCATTCACAAGATGTATTCTAATACAAAATTCTTTAATTGCGGAATATAAGAAGAAAATTTGTATTGACAGTTAACGGTGCAATCTTTTAAGTCTAAGTTTGGTTATCATGAGAAATTTTATTTTGAATACCCCAACTTTAACATTATTTTTATTTGTCATTCATTACGCTTTACGGTGTAATTATTTATAACAATTCAAATATCCTATAAATATCGGTTTTTGTTATTAAATATGGAACGTTTAGAGCGTTGCTTTATTATCGGAGAAAAAGGAAAACAACTAATCTTCACAGGATCAGCGCGGTATCGCCAGATTTGCGCTCCGACGTTTTGACTCCTAGATAGCATCAGGTCAAAAGAGTTAAATACGGACCCGGATTTATATTTTTGTTTGCTGTTATATACAGTATGTCCCCGGATCGACTTTAAAATAGGGAAAATTCTCTTATTTTTGATTTCTCAGAAAATTTCATTCTTGCTGATTTGCCCTGCTTGTTTTCAAACCCCAAAACACAAATTACTTGCTATTTAACTCAAACGGTTCTCGAGATAATATCATTTTTCTTGAAAAATTCGAGTTTTTCGTAATTTTTGAGGTAAATTGATTTGTTTCAAAGGAAAAATCAAATTGGTCTCACAAGTTTTAATTAATAAATTTAACAATTGATGGTAAAATGAAATGAAATTCTCAAAAACTGAACTATTAATTTTCTATTCGAATAATGCTCCTCCTTTTTCCGCACAGATTTCAATGCGAGCTCTGAATTCATTGAAACTGCGCCTTATTTCTTCCATTGAAAGGGACTGGACAGCATTCCGTATCCTATGTTTCAATTGCTCTCCATCATTGTCTAATGGCTCACTGTACACAATTTGTTTTAAACGACCCCACAGATAAAAGTCCATTATTGTGAGATCAGGACTTCTCGGCGGCCATAAAATGGGACTATCTCTTCCTATCCAGTTATCATGGAACTCTGTATTGAGCCACTGGCGAACAGTACCGGCATAATGAGCAGGGCACCCATCGTGCTGGAAAAACATTTCAAATTGGTAGTTCAATGGCAATTCACCCAGTTTACCAGTTAAAAATTTTGCAACATTTCCAAATATGAATAACGGTTTAAATTTTGATCAAAAAAATATGGGCCAATAATTCCATGGTACGAAACCGCACACCACACATTAACTTTTTTCAAACATTGTCTGCGACTAGCAATTCGGAAGTTTGGATTCGTCCTACTCCAGTAACGGCAATGTTGGGAGGAAACGACTTCGTTAGTTGAAAAGGTCGATTCATCGGAGAACATTATTCGTTTATGAAAATTTGAATCTTCCAAAACTCTATTGCCCATTTCCAAACAAAAATCCAGACGTTTGGCTTCATCACCGTTCTCTAAAGTTTGCCTAAATTGCGGCTTAAATGGTAAAATTTTGTTCTCCTTGAAGATTCTTTGTAAATGAGATTTACCTATCCCAATTCGTAGTGCCCTCCTTCTTAAAGACAACCTTGGAACTTCTGTTGCGGAATGAACGGCGAGAACAGTAGCAGCATCTTCTTCATCGAACAACTTCTTTAGGTTTAAAACCGAGCCTGTTTGAAGGAATTTAGTTACCAAGTTTTTTGCTCCGGCATTCGAAATGGCAACCTCCGGGTATTTTTGGTTGAATTTTCTGATAACAACTCGGTAGCACTCTTCCCCAGTTCCGTAACATTGAATTAGATAAATTCTTTGTTGTAAAGTCAACATTATAGCATACAATTCAAATTAGCATGAATTAATTTGCAGTTCAACAGAATTATCACATTTGACAATTTCTGTCAGTGGTGTTTTTCAATGAAATCCGCCTACTAAAGTTACTTCTAAAAATTAGGTCCAATTTTTCAAGAAAATGATATCTCGAGAACCGTACGAGTAAAATAGAAAGTAATTTGTGTTTCGGGGTTTGGAAACAAGCAGGGCAAATCATCAAGAATGAAAATTTCTGAGAAATCAAAAATAAGAGAATTTTCCTCTTTAAAGTCGATCCGGGGACATACTGTATATATATATTATATATATATATATATATATATATATATATATATATATATATACTATTATAAAAATAGTAAGACAAAAATTGAGATATTTTTACATTTCGCATGTCAAAAGTTCATCATTTGATATTTCGACAGCAGTGGGGCGATAAATGTGCCATAACTAATTAAGTCCGCATTAATTCGGCTAAATATTTTTTTATTAGGTTGTCTTCGTTCCGGATATCTACAGTATAAGTTTAAAACTGAACAATATTGTATTTTTGTATAATAAGGCGTTCATAGTTGTTAAAATAAAGCTCGGCTGCATCGGTATGATTTTCTCCACAAATATTGTAACATTTCATCATGTCATATTTTTCAGTATGAGTTGGCGTTTTCACGAAAATACGAACAAAAAAGTAAATGCCTTGTAACATTAAAATTTGGATTGAATTTGTTTTCATTTTTTTGTTTTATATGCCATATTCATGGCCTGCCGAGATGCAAGTGCAAGAAAGACCCTTCATCATTTTAAATACATTGAGAAAAATAACCCATAGATGTTAGCCTTGTTTAGATCATGAAGGAAAACAGTTTGAACATTTTTGTAGTTGATTTTTTCTTTTGTGAATTAAATGCGATAAAACTTACAGATAATTTTTGATAAGTGTTTTGCATAAAAAATGAAGGAATTCATTTTTATTGTTGCTTTAACATGAGCTTAAAATAATCTCGTCTCATTACTGGTAGGTACATATTACATACTTGGTAATAATTAAACGTGTCTTTAATATAATTCATAATTACGAGGATAGATCGAAAACTTTCTAGAACAAAACGGAAAAAAACTATTTGGGGAAAATCGTATTTATTTTTCTACATAGTCTCCTTTCAGTTGTACACATTTAGTCCAATGCTTTTCAAGACCCTTCACAAAAATAAGAGCTACCCAAACCTTCAAAATATTCATTTACAGCTTCGATGATTTCAGCATTCGACGAAAATTTCTTTCCAGCCAAACATTTCTTGAGATTTGGGAACGAAGAAATTCGGCGGAGTTAAGTCTGGCATGTTCAATTAACTGGAATCGTAGTTCGTGCAGTTTAGCCATCGCAATTGCCAACTTGTGGGATGGGGTATTATCCTGGCGGTGCAAGACCTTTTCTTTGCCAAATGAGGCCTATTAGCCTTTTATTTTTCGATCTGTCTAATAACGACGCATAATACTCACCCGGTATTGTCCTTCCGTGTTACAAGTGATCAATAAAAATTATTCCTAGGGAATCCCAAAATGTGTTCTCCACGTTTTGTCCATTGCTTTGACTGCTCCTTGGTCTCCGGAGTGTAGTGGTGAATCCACGTTTCGTCAACAGTTATCAAACGTCGCAAAAATCTTTTTCGGTACGTTTGAATATGTCTGCACAGTGCTGAGAAATGGTCATTCGAACTCGCTTTTGGTCGATTTTCAACAGACGTGGCATCCATCAAGCCGTAAGCTTTCTCATGTCCAAATGTTGATGTAAGATGCAATGTACACGGTCGTATGAAATGCTTACTTTCTCCGCTATCTCTCTCAACTTTATTCGGTGATCCTTCATCACGATTTCATGGACTTTTTAATTGTTTCTTCATCGGTAGCTGTTTTTGGTCTACCAGAACGTGGTGCATTCTCTATGCTTGTTCTACGCGTTTAAATTCAGCAACCCAGTTTGCAACTGTTGCATACGAAGGCGAAAACTCACCATGAACTTCATCCGTTTTTATTTGTTTAAAAATAAATGTGTTATCACTGCACGGAACTCGTTTTTATTCATGATTAAGGAAATGCACAAATTGTTTACTTGTATCGATAGTGATGGCATGTATTTATATCCAATTTGAAAATTTGACAACTGTTGCACGAATAATGGCGCTTTCAACACAAGTGATCAGCACGCGCGCATAACGTCGTTTTGTGATTCATTCTAGACACATTTCGGTCTATCCTCGTATATTCAATAAATTATTCAACAAATTAAGTAATTATTCAATATTTTAGTATATAATTGTAAGTAGATATTTTTAGTAGTTTTATGATATTAAATTAATTAAACTGTTAGTCAATATCGTTGCAGCATTGGAATTTTGGTCATTCATACTATATCCAGGACCGTAGTAAAATAACATGAAAAAATATGTTTGATGGACTTTTGACAGGCTAAACGTAAAATGTAGCAATGTTTGTCTTACTATTTTTATGTAATAGTCAAAAGCAAACAAAATAATAAAAATCAAGTCTAGGTCCGTATTTAACTCTTTTGACCTGACGATTATATGAGGGCAAAGATGGAACTAAGTGAAACCATAAACGTAAAAAGCAGGTGGATCTTCCCTAGAAACTTATTGTGTAGTACACATAATTTGGTAACCAACAGTTGATACAACTTAAATGGAATTTAGTAAATAAATTGGAGTTAGACAGGTCTATTGCTAACAATTGCTGAGATTTCAAGGAGTATTGGGATCCAATATTCCATGCCACCACAGGGCAGAATAGATTTGCATCGTTTTGGTGCTTGGAGATCTCACAATCAGTTCGATTCCAGTATGAAGGTATGGTAGATTTGAGACAGTAAAACAACTTATTCTTTGCCTGGCATTCTATATCACGGAAAAGTCGGGCCCAATATAGTAGAATGTTTATCAGATAATGTGGTCAATAAATTATGCGAACGATACTTTCGTACCAACGGAAACATCACGTTCGATAACTATTTCACAAGTTTTGAAGATGCCAAGTCCTTAGTTCATAATGAACTAACTGTGGTTGGTACCATGAGGAAGAATAAGCGTTGTGTACCTGAAAACTTTGTCTAACAGATCATGCCAAGTCGAAACTAATGTTTTGGCTTTTGTAAAATGCAATATTTGTTTCACGTTCTAAAAAACTTTGTTGCGTAATTTTCTACTTTGCATCACAGCAAGGATATAGCTTGTCAAAATAAGAATAAGTCTGAGGTAAAATTATATTACAATTCAATGAAAGGGGTGTCAATTTGCTTGTACCAGAAGGTGCATGCATATATAATATGTCGTATAACACATGGTTCGTGGCCTTTTTCAAAACATTATTGATGTTGATGGTGTTGCATCTCGTATTTGAAAAAAATATTTTCATCCAGCTGGTAGAACAACAAGAAGAGACATACAGAGTTCGAAAAGACACAGCACACAAAAGCAATGCAACATATAGTTAGAAGTAAATGAAGCTGTTAAAAGGAAAAAGCATTCTCACATATGTCCTACCAACATTTCAAGAAATTCGAAATAATTTATAAAAATGCACTCCAAATGTTTGCACTGATCATCCTCTGCCAAATTATCTGCCATAATACTTTTTCATATATGTAAATAAATAACTTCAAAGCCTGAATTTGAGTTTTTAAATACGATAATTCCCCATTTTTAATTTTTACAAATGATTTATTCTTAGCGATCTTAAAACCACCAATGCCCGACTTTCAAAAAATTCTGCACTCTAAAACGGTGCGCCACTAGCAGTTTTTAACGAACTTGGCCTAGATTTTATGGCAAAGAATTTTGGTACCTAATTTCATATGGATAGCTTTAATGGTTCAAGAGATATCCACACACACACACACACACACACACACACACACACACACACATATACACACACACTATACACACACACACACACGCACGACACAAACAGACACGAAATTTTTTCTATAGCTTTAATGTTTCAAAAGATATCCCGCAGACTCGCACAATCAGACACGAGATTTTATTTTCTAAATATGTGTTTTCGTATTGTTTAGGCCACAAAACGTCGAGAAATGTAAAAAGTGTTTGAAAATTTACACCAGTTACATAGATTTCTCTTTATACGTACCTACGTATATGAGAAAGAAATTATATGTATGAATTGTTTACCTAAGTAATAATTAACATGTAGAATTGTAATAACATTAAATTTTAGATATTATATAGATTGGCTATATGTACTCTTGAAACAACTAAATTTGTAGTTTAATATTATTACACATTCAGTAAATTTGTATAACTTGAATTTCAATAATAAAAACAAAAAAATTGTAAATGATAATTACTTTTTGTAATCAATTGCAGAACCCGTATTCGTATTTGGGATAAAGTATTAATTGAAAAAATTTTCTTTCCCAAATAAAATTTTTAATATAGATATGCTGACATACATAAATATGTTAAACAGTTAACTCAATGTTATTTGTTCATCTTATACATAATTTAATTACTTATTTATTTTAGTGCAACTTTAAGTGTTGTTAGTCTAGATAAGTACTCAAGTTTCTTTAAAATAAACGAGATGACACTTCCAGAATGCCACAAATTTGGAAGAATATCATTAAACAAGTTGATTCTACATTTCAACCAACTCCAAATCTTCCAGCAATTTCAAACACTTATGCTGCAACTATTCCAGGCGTCCCCACTTCTGCACCTTCTACATCACATACTAGACCAACTACCCGAAGTCAAACACACTCGTCCAGATTAAAATTAAATTAGTTACCTTGTTTCATATTTTGTACTTGTTAAAATAGTTACCTTATTTCAATTTCTGTAATTGTCAAATAAATTCTTGACAAAGGGAACAAAGGACGTTCCTGAAACGTTGAATTAATTTTTACGTTTATTTACACAAGTTTTAAAGAAAAATTGTCTTATTTAAATATATATATATATATATATATATATATATATATATATATATATATATATATATATATATAGGGTGAGTCACGATGGAGGATATATTTTTTGCTTTTTGTTACAGGGACATTGTGTAGGTTCATTAAGGCTACCTTTTCAAAATAATTTCAAATATACAGGGTTGTTCAAAAAAGAGTGGCACATTAAAGTTATGTTTTTTTAATGGAATGCCCTGCCCTATATTTTATCACGTTTTTGGAATAGGTATGAAAAATAACATAGACTTTCGTTAGAGTTCCCTATACCTCAATACAGGGCGTTTTTATTTATTTTGATTTTTCTTAAACTGCAAGGTTTTGGAAAAAAATTGTTACCAAACCAAACTAATTTTGTCAAAACTGCTTCAGGATCTCGAAAATAAATTGTTTCGTTAATTTAATTGCGTAAAATACTACACTGGGTGTTCAGATTTTTCGGTTGTATTATTAATACATTCAAACTACAATATCTTCCTTATCACAAATGGAACACCCTGTATATTTTAGATCTATCGTGTCCAATTCAATAATCTTCCAAAAAGTATTAAGGTATCCTATACGTAAACCTTCACGTTTCAAAGTTATTCAACAATATTTAACAATATCACGAATATATCAAATATTATTATTCTTAACAATTTAACATTACTATAACAAATGTTCGAAATGACTGCTAAATCGGTCTGTCATGTCTTCTGCAGTAGTAGTAGGAGTAGCATATACTAGTTTTTTTTTAATATCCCCATAAAAAGAAATCCATCGGAGTGAGGTTCGGAGATGTAGGAGGCCAGTTAATTGGGCCACCTCGTGTGATCCATTTGTTATGAAATTTTCTGTCTAAATATTCCCTTACACGTCGTGAAAAATGTGCAAGGGCACTATCTAGTTGTAACCATATTTTTTGTCTGATGTGTAATGGAATATTTTCTAAAAGTAGCTAAAAGTCGTTTTTTTAAAAATTTAAGAATTTGCGACCATTAAAAGTGCCGTCGAAGAAATATGGACCAATAACTTCATCGCCAATTGTTCTACCATACACATTAATACTTAAATCGATTCTGGTGATTTGTCGTATGCAATAAATGATTATTTTCGGTATCATAATAATGGTAGTTATGACGATTAACATGGCCATTACTATGAAACAATACGTATTGATCAAAATTATCTTCTTCACCGATTTTTCGAGGATTGTTAAACGAATAGCAGTTCGCCTTTTAAAATCTGTTCAATATAAATTTTGATGAATTTGAATATGATATGGGTCGTATTTGTGTTTCCTTAAAATTCTGGAGACACTTGACCGACTAATGCCAGTTTCTCTCGGAATTATTCTAGTACTGGTATTTGGATTATCAACCACGGAATCTAATTCCAAAAACTCGTTATTTGCAACTACTTTTGTTTTTTCCTGTTTTGGGTAAGCGACGCAGGTGGGTAAGTGACCCAGGAAGCGTTTGCAACAATCTCTCTAGTACTTTTTTATTTGGATGAATGCAGTTGGGATACCTTGCTGACTCTTGAAACTAATAAACAATTTCCATAACATTCACTAATATTAAAAATCATAACATTTTTTCCTGCTTCGAATAAACCATTTTAACTTAAAATAATTATTTGATATTCATCACACAGTGCAAAATATATGTCATTTTGACAACAGCAGCGTTTTTTGTCATTACAATATACATAAAGTCGGGCCGGCGAGAGGTGTCTTACGACTTATCTTTTAGTAAAGCATGGTTTAAGATTTTAAAAACGTATGTCGCTATTGGTTAATATAGTTATTACTTTTGAATACCAACAAAACATCGTCAATGTTTCTAGGTTATTTTCAAATTTAAATAAAATTATTGTTCGAATATCTCGGGATTCAGCATCCTAAAGGTCTTAAAATCCCCATCCACTCGTATAAATAAAGTTGAATTTCGTTTAAGGTCGGTTCGCACTTATTCTGGCATGTAAAGTGTACCGAGTGTGGGTAGTCATATGATAAAAATATATTGTACAACTGTAAACGATTATGAGAACTGAGACCGTGTCAACTTTCGTTTTGGATCTGTTTTACAAATTAATTTTTCAATAAGAAATGAATTAGCTAGCAGTAGGTAGTGCCCGAATGAAGTGCGAGAAGTTTGGTTAATTGCGGAGGATCGTTTTTAGCCGACAGATCTCACTGCGTCAAAAGTCAAGACTGTATTGCATGTTAAAATGAGATTTATTATTAGTTAATAATATAACAGATTTTAAAAATCTCAATTTACAGTTTGTCTATACTAATATATATATATATATATATATATATATATATATATATACAACGTGTCCCTGATAACATTTCCAGCATGGGGATCTCGCTTATTATAAAAGATACAGATTTGGTTAAATTAGATGAATTACTCCTAAGGATTAGTGAAATTATAGGACGCTCTCCAATTTCCAAATTTTCATGTATTTTAAGACTTATGGCGAGAAAAAGAAAAATGTCAAATTTCTTTTTCTTATAATATCTTTTCTTATAATATCTTTTTGTTATATTAGACATATAAATTTTATTTGCACTTTCTTAAGATATTTTTATGCAGAATTTACATATCAATTTGGATTTTTATTTGCACTTTCTATTTTTAGTTTCAACCTCTAAATTAAATTTTTCTTATGGAACGACCAGTCGGATTTAAAATAATTGATTGTGTTTTTGTCCTCTTTACAATGATATAGCACATGTACTATCTATTTTAAAACAACAAAGAAAATTAAAAAAATGTATTTTATTAAAGACTCTAACAATAAGCAGGCCGTGAAACATAAAACACAATCGAATTTAATGTCACTTAAAAATTATTCGTTCCAGAATATTTTGTGTCAAACATGGCTTTATTTACTAATACTGAAAAGTTTGATATGTTGAGTTGTTACATCTTGTCTCATAAAACAGTTTAGAAGCTGAACGGATGTACTTGAGGCTGTATCCTGAAAGAAGGCAGCCCAGTGCTCTTAAGTACAGAAATTTGGTAATTAATTTAAAAGAATATGGTTCATTTTCAAAACATACTAGAAATCCGAAATTACGGAATGAAGATGCAGAACTAAATGTATTACAATCAGTTATTGAAAATCCTTCAACATCTGTTAGAGAAATTGAACATAACACTGGTATTTCGAAAACTACATCACAAGGAATTTTAAAACGGCACAGGTATCATCCGTATAAGTACACCATTCTGCAGGGACTTAGAGATGGAGATCAGGGAGAAGATTACAATTTTGCCAATGGTATGTTAAATCAATGTGAGAATAACGATAATTTTCCAGCTACGATTTTGTGGTCTGACGAAAGCAGATTTACAAATAATGGCCTTTTCAATCGACACAATGTTCACTTTTGGAACCGTGAAAATCCTCACGTTGTTAAGGAAAGTCGGCATCAAGTGAGATTTGGTTTTAACGTCTGGTGTGGCATTTTAGGCGCTAAACTTATTGGGCCCATATTTTTAACGAAATATTATATAGTGAAAGGTATTTGAATTTACTACAAACTGATTTAGAAAATAAACTTGATGATTTACCACTGATTGAAAATATTAATATCTGCTTCCAACAAGATGGCGCCCCACCCCACAATTCAAATATCATCAGCGAATATCTTAATAATCGGTTTCCAAATTCATGGATTGGTAATCGAAGGCCGATTTTATGGCCACCCAGATCTCCAGACTTAACGCCCTTTGACTTTTCCTTTGGGGCTACGTAAAAGTCGAGTGTACGTGCAAACATTTGAGAATGCCGAAGATCTTCGTGAAGCTGTTCTTGCAGCATTAAACGCCAAAAACTACGTAGAGCAATTACGTCGACACTACGCAGGGCACAATTATGTTTAGAACGGAATAGTCAATTGTTTGAACATCTTTTATAATTGGATAATTATCTCCAATACTATTACCTGCTTAACTTTTGTTGTTATCTATTATTTGTCGTTTTCTCATGTTTCACGGCCTACTTATTGTTAGAGTCTTTAGAAAAAGAAATTTGACATTTTCTTGCCGTAAGTCTTAAAATACATGGAAATTGGAGAGTGTCCTATAATTTCACTAATCTTTAACCAAATCTGTATCCTTTTATAATAAGCGAGATCCCCATGCTGGAAATGTTATCTGGGACACGTTGTATGTGTGTATATATATATATATATATATATATATATATATATATATATATATATATATATATATATATATATATATATATATATATATATATATATATATATATATATATATATATATATATATATATATATATATATATATAATAATAATAATAATTCTTTACAATGTTATAAAGTCATTCATTTTAATTGGTAGGGCTACGGTATACCAGATGCCCCTACACCTCATCGGACCGTGCTTTATTCAGGGCATAGTATATACATGTCATTTAATTCCTACCTAACTTAAGATATGTAATAATAAACAGGAATATATCTGCATGGTATAAATATTTCATTTAACTCAACACAGCACGATCTTCGGCCTCTTGTGCCTCGTCTCGTCGTTGGCGTCGTAGTTCCATAATCGCGCGATGTCGGGATTTGGAGTTATAAAGTAACTAAGATTCTAATTTTGCTTTAAATTCAAATATTGGACATCTTATAATTAAAAGTTATCACCTTCACTTTCACTATCATCTTCACTCGACTCTCCGACATTGATTACTAGAGGTTTTACCATTTCCTCAGCTCTATTTTGAACGTCCCGCCACTGGCTCATTTCCTTTTCAACGTGTAAAATACACTTTTGTTACAGTTCTCCAGTTACTTGGTTTAATGAATCCTTCCATAACGATAAAACATTCTCGTCCCTGAAGCCCTGTCTTCCAACGTTTTTGTTGTAATACTGTTTACAATTTGCTCATATTAACTCGATAGGGTTGAATTAACAGTGATACGGAGGTAAACGTAAAATTTGATGTTCCCATTGATGAGCGATTTCATCAATTGCATATATTTTGGAACTTGTAAATTCTTGGCAATTTGTAATAATTCCACTTTCAGCATATCATTCGAATGAGGAACGTTGTGTTTTCTTAAAATTGAAGATCTTCTTTCTTCCAACTACTTGAAGGTAATTTTTCTACTAATGTAGAATGATAACTGGCATTGTCAAGAATTATCAATCTTGGTTTTTCTAAATTTGGTAAACGCTGTTCTTGAACCATTTCTGAAATAAATCAGCGTTCATATTATCGTGGTAATCCGCTGTCTTACTTTTACTGCAAAATACCAATGATGAATTAAGTGTAAAACCATCCTTGTTGCCAGCACTCAGTACGATAAAACTAAAATTTGTTCGGTTAAAATATTTTTAACAAATCGGACTATTTTAATTACCGTTTCCTTCTCCTAGCAGTCTGTTTTTGTGCTTTTCAAATCATTATCATGCCATGATTTTCGAACGCTTCCTCGACTAAAATCCACGTCTCATCCAAAAGACAGAATCGTAACTAATTTCACAACTTTTATTAGCAAAATATTTTCGCAAAATGTTACTTGAGCACCAGCAATATGAACCTGCTCCATTAAACGCCTTTTTCCATCGTCAAATTTGAATTCAAAACCAATTTTGTGTAACAATTGTTTCGAACTCGTTTTACTGAAGGTAAATATTTTATCTTCTTTAAGTTCAGTTTGGAGTTTTCGATAGTAATATGTGAGCCTAAAATTAAACAGTGATTAACTCCATTTCAACAATAATTTCTGAATTATTTACCAGTTGCATTCATGGTGTAAATTTTTCGTTTCAAAATGTCTTACACGTATTGGTCGACATCCTCTGATTTCGACTTCAAACGCAGCCTATGTTTTGCGGTGAATCCGGCGCCGATTTCCTAGATTCTAAAGCGAAAACCATTCTTGCCTTTGTCCGAGTTACGGTTTTCTCGGAAATGCCGCATGTGAGAGCAGTTTGCTGCAACACAATATTACATAAGTATAAATTTAAATAGTGAAAATTATTAGCGTGCCTGGATAATGAGTTTGGCTTTTCAAAGATTTACCTTTTAATGACAACATTATTTGCTGCAAAATAAATACATGCATTCAATCAATTGGAAATACATTTTGCATTATAAACTTACCTCGTAATAGTGAATATTAATAATAATAGTTTTGAAAAACTGTTGTTTACACATGCAATGGAACCTAATAAATCACGGAAGATAAATTATTATAACTACAAAACACGATGCGATTATACGAAACGAAATACGAAGAATAATTTGAGGTTAAATAGCTAAGAAGACATCTGACAGTGTCATGCGCTTTGACTTTAGAACCGAGCTGGTAGCGACACGACCTGCTTAGCATTTGGGAGGTAATGGGTTCGATTCCGTTACCGTCTACCTTGTATGAGTTTTTTCAGGGGTTTTCCTCAATACACATGTAGCGGCATGGTCACTGCGTATATGCACATGTGCGGCTGCTTAGGCGAATGCCGGGTAGTATTTTCCCCTCAGAACCCTAACTCCGTTCTTTCCGATCTTATCCTAACCGCACCCATCCTTAATTCCACCATGCATATATACGTAATGTATGTATGTATGCTGGGAATCCATGATTGTGGCTGAAGCTCGAGCAGCCCCCTTGGGAGGGCATGAAATACGTAGCCTTTTCTTTTAGAATCGACATACGTTTTCAAGTCATGCATTTAAAATATATTATATAACCCGTCTTTCTTTAAGTGGGAACTCGCACTAAGATAAGGGGAAACAGATGCATTTCACAGTAATAATTATATCCCCATTCTCGAGTCCGCCATCAGATACCTCTCCTCGGCGCTACTATATTTTCATAAGTAATATTTTAATTAAAAATTACTGCATATTAACTTGAAATATGTGTACACATACACAGAAAAGATGAAATATCTGTGCTAATTACTCGATCCAAAAAATGATTGACAAATATTATTTGGAAAAATATTTACGTCCTATATTACCCATAAAAAACTTTAAATTTCAAAATTACCGCAATAACTTTGAAACGTGAAGGTTTAGGTATAGGATACCTTAGTACTTTCTGGACGATCATTGAATTGGCCACATGACAGATTTAAAATATAGAGGGTATTCCATTTGAGATAAGGAAGATATTATAGTTTGAATGTATTAATAATACAATCGAAAAATATGAACACCCAGTATATTATTTTTCGCAATTAAATTAACAAAACGGTTTATTTTTGAGATCCTGAAGCAGTTTTGAAAGTCTATCTTATTTTTCATACTAAATTCAAAAATGTGATAATATATAGGGCATTCCATTTAAAAAGGCATAACTTTGATATGCCACTCTTTTTTGAAGCACCCTGTATATTTGAAATTACTTTAAAAATGTAGCCTTAATGGACCTACATAATGTCCCTGCAACAACAACCAAAAAATATATCGTTTTCTTATAAAGCCCTGTCACGACCGAGGTGACAACCTATATATATATATATATATATATATATATATATATATATATATATATATATATATATATATATATATATATAAGCATATCTATATTATTAAAAATTTGATTTGAGAAAGAAACATTTTTTAATTATTAATACTTTTGATACTTAATACTGGACCCTCCAATCTACATCAATTAATTTTTTTATAAACAATCTTACAGCCTCATTTTAGAACCCTTCACTGACTTTGATACTATGCACCTTACAAGCATCTAATGGCGGAACCTTTAGCTGTGCTCACCCTACTTGTATGTTAAAATATTTACCCCAAATACAGTATTCAATTTCTAATCAAAACACTTAAAAAATTAAACATTTAGAAATATACCTCCTCTGTAAACAAGCTAAGTTCATATGACTTATGCACCTTTGATTTGTATAACAATTCTTAAAAATATCGTAATTTACATAACTTTACAACATAATAACAATTACAGTATGTATTTCTTAATACAATATGAATTAAAATAATTATACTTGATCTCTATTAAAAAATATAAGTTGATTTTTATGTATTGAGTGTATGATATAATTAAAAGTACAGCATAGCTTTGTAATTCATTATGGTTGTGCCAACAACACTAAACCAAATGTAGTATTCGAGTGTGATCTTTATGTTCACTTAAATCATTTAAATTATCCCACCAAAGGATTAAACGATGTTTTACAATAAGATCGAACCATGGAGTTAACGGTCCATCAAGTGTGTGTAAATGGGAAAAAAACTCATTTTTTGGAACAAAAGATATTGCAGAAACTTCATTCGGATTTGGATTAAGTTTAAAATCAGCTTGAACAAATAAAATGTAGTCAATTTCATGTTCCCCCCACAGACCATTTCCCAAATCCTTATACTTTATCCTTGTTATGTATTGAAAATCGTCTACACATAGACTCTCCTTTGGAATACCTAATTCATAGTTAATCCTTCGTATTGCTGCTTTTTTAACACCAATTGCATGAGTTTCATCATCCTCTCCAATATAATTTGCTATAGGATGGCTACAGCATGAGTTTGTATAATGTCCCGCATATGTTATCTAGAATATAAAAATTAATTCATTACTATAATCCTAACATGCATACTTTAGCATTTGATCTTTTTTGTAATAATAAATCACCATGTTTATTAAATATAAATGCACTAAATGCTCTATGCAGTGGTAAACTACCATCAGGTTTTACACTATGGCATTCTCTTTTGGATGCAGTTCCAATAACTTTATCTGTGTCATCAACAAGCAAACACATTTCTTTTAAGGATTCTTCTTGTGTTGGATCCAACATAGAAATTGGTCTGGCTAACAAACTTGAAAACAAACGACCAAAATTTATTTTTGAAGTATATCTCATAATTGATGCCGAAATCATTTTTTCAAGTTATTGCTAAACTATCTCTAACGTATTTGAAACATACTACATCATTCTTAAAAACAACCACTGAACTTATATCCATAAATTCAATAACACAACCTTTGATCTTAGTCACATCGTTTCGTGATCGTACGATGAAAAGATATGTAAACAGAACACTTTTCTGGCGCAATGTTGCCAAGTCGATGTTTTCTGTTAAATAGGGTCGCCCACATGTTTTAAAATGCGTCATGCGTCATATACAACAAAAAGGTAACCGTGAGAAGTAAAGTATTAACCCATATACCTATTATTGCTTCTTATATACTTACGTAACGAGAAAGCTATGTATAAATTGGTTTAAATTTTCAAAAATTTGTTTTTGTATTTCGCGACGGTTTATGCCCTAAACAATACGAAAATAGTATAATATTTTACTTATTTGATACTTTTTTGTCGAATCTCTGTTTGCCAATTAGAGATGAGACAAAAAAAGTCACTTTAGCTCCACATTATTTTTAAGACAAATTGTCCGTGAAACCTGGATTCGTACAGGTTGCTTTGCAAAACGTTAGACGTGCGTAGCTATGGATACCGCAGCCAAGAGTAACAACATAATGACAATTTAGTATCTTGTATTGCGTCACTAAATATTACTAACGTTTGAAGAAAAACACATTTTTAGAAAAAAAATTTCTTGTCGGTCTGTGTATATGCACGCGCGATCTATTGAACCATTAAAGCTATCGATATAAAATTTGGTACAAACATTCTTTGCCATAGAATCTAGCTCAAATTTGTTAATGAGTAGTATCCAACCATGGCAGGGCAATTTGAAGGGTTTAGAAATTAAAAAAATTCATTGCTTCAAATTTTATAAAGTTACAAAATTAAAAAAACAAACTAATACTTTTTTATATAATTTCAAAATAAAAAAAGCACGGTTTTTAGGGTGCAAAATTGCGCATTTTTAATTCATAAACCGATTTTTTTGAAAGTCGGGTATAGGGGGTTTTTAAGATCGCTAAGCATAAATCATTTGTCAAAATTTAAAAATTCAAACTGGCGGATCAAAAATGTGGGATTGTCGTGTTTAAAAACCGATATGACCCAAATTTATGTACTGTGAGCTTTGAAGTTGCTTATTACAAATTTTTGGCCAAAATCTGTTTACATATATGAGAAAGCATTATTGCAGATAATTTGGCAGCGGTATAGTTCTTTTCACAATCTTTTTGTTCTGTGTCATAGTTTGTCGATTTCCTTCTATCGCATTAAGTTGGTAGTGATGGAAAAAATGTCACGTCAACTCGGAATACACTACTTACAAACGGTGACACATTAAACGTCGACCAGAAAAGTACAGGTCATTGTTTTCATATTTGAAACTGTTTAAACACATATTTAAAAAAGTGGAAATTAATTTTTAATTTATTTATTCATTTAGATTACTAAAAATATGCCAAGATACAACGAAAAAGAGCAAGCGCTTATACTGGGTGATTCTTTAATACTGAGGACAGTTTGAATTTCTCGCAAAACAAAAAATTTTAATGGTTGGTAATTATACATTGTCATTTATTTAATTCCAGTGGTGTATGTAGTATCAGTCTCTAAATTAATAATTTATTTTTAAATCACAAATAAATCTCCCGTTCTACAACAAATTTTATATTTATGCTAACCACAATTACGTTATTAACATTTTATTAAACAAACTATAAAAATTGCTAAACATTTTCACCGTTATGTTCATGACACAGTTCCGCTTTACGCTTCATATTGTCACTTGCCTTAATAAATTCTTGAACTATGGAGTAGCTCTGAACAAACTGTGTTTAAGGAACGTTCATAAGTAGAAGGGGCTCCGTTGAGTGCCAAATCGAGTGGGGAAAGCCACGCCCACGTGGCCGTGGCCATTTACCATCCCTATTTTGACGGTTTTCTTTGCAGGGACCTTTTCCAACCCCTACACGGAATTTTCAACCCCTTGATGGTACTTTTACCCCTAATTAGTGACCTTTTGGCTGACGTGACATTTTCACCCCAATTAAGCCTCTTTAGGCCTTTTTAGCAGTTCAGCCCCTGGAGGGAAGGTAAACGCAGCCACGCAGTGTTCTGATTGGAGGGAATGAGGGTTGGCCACGCCCCTTAGTTTTTGATTGGTACATGGACTCTGTCCCCTCATTTCTGATTGGTACGGCCATTTTGTGGGTGTAACTTGCAGGCCATTTTGTGGGTATAGATTGTCGGCTATGGAGGGAAATTTGAGTTTGTATTCTAAGAGGGTCCTCATGTTATCTCATAAGACCGATATATCACTTCGGAGCTTGTTCTCAGGCCTTAGCCCCTTGTATAGGACTCCGTAATTTGTTCACGGGTCTTCGCTCCCTTGTCAGTTATAGGTCTTCAGCGGCCGCCATTTTTGTGTTTAATTATGAGGTCATAATTAAATTCCTCTGCCATTTTATTTTTAATTGGGTCATCATTAAATTCTGACGCCATTTTGTTTTTAATTATGAGTCATAATTAAATTTTGACCGCTAACTTGTATTGTTGGCCATTTTTCTTTTGGCGGGAAATTTATAGTAAGTGGGGCCTTCGCCCCTTGTCCGGTCTTCGGCCCCATGGCGGGAAATTTGAAATAGTATTCTAATAAGAGGCCCTCATACTATCTCATAAGACAGGTCTAGGACCCCGGAACTTGTTCACGTGTCTTAGCCCTCTGTTATAGTCCCCTCGGTGGGAAATTGGAAATAGTATCGGTTCTGTCGGATATTTTTGTGATTGGCGGGTGATTTGAAATTGTATTCTAATAAGGGGGCTATACTATCTCATAAGACAGGTATAGGTCCCCTGAACTTGTTCTATGGTCTTCATCCCTTGGCCAGGTCCCTGATGGTTTGTGACGCCATCTACCAGTGTATTTTTAAAGCTAATGAATGTTTTCTGTAATCTGGGCTCTACCTAGTAGTACATTTTTAAATGTAGATTTGACTGTTTGTGAAGCCATCTAGCAGTGTATTTTTAAAACTAATTAATAATTTCTGTAATAGAGATTGATCGTGACACTACCTAGCGATAAGTGCATGCAGATCCCTGTAATCGTTAGGCATAATCAAACTCCGTTGGGTTATTACGCCGACAGGTTTTAAATAGGAAAAGCAAGTCACGTAAACAAAGTCGACACCGTAATTGCATTTTCCAGGTCTTTTCACCTTTCGCTATTCAATTACATCTATACCATCAGGGAAACCCTACTAATTACATAAAGACAAACATGTTTATTTCCGATCTTGATTTTGATTTTGATAAAACAATAACAAACTTTCACTATTCAATTACAGCTATAGTGTCTGGGTAAAACCCACTAATTATCTAATTATGTAAAGGTAAACAAGTTGATCTTCATTTGAAATTTTGATGTTGAGTCATAATCAAAGCCCCCGGTCATTTAGTGTTGGCGGGAAATTTGAAATTGTATTATAAATAATGGGCCCTCGTGCTATCTCATAAGACAGGTATAGGGCACCGGAACTTACTCTCAGGTCTTTGCCCCAAAATTCCGCAGTCAATTTACTTTGAATTATGAGTCATAACTAAATTTTGCAGGTTAACTTGTTTTATCGGCCATCTTGGAGGCCATTTTTGGTTTATGTGGAAATTTGAAATTATATTCTAGCAAAGGACCCTCATACTAACTCATACGACAGTTGCAGGACTCCGTAACTTGTTATAGGGTCGCCGCCCCTTGTCAGGGCGGGAAATTTGAAATTGTATTCTAATAAGGGGCCCTAACGCTAACTTGCAAGATAGGTATAGGATGCCGGATCTTGTTCTCGGGTCTTCGCCCCCTTGTCCCCGGAGATTTGATCATTTTCAAAAACGAAATATTGCGCAGCTTATTCATAAATCTAGGGACCTTTTGTCAAAGGTATTTCCGATAAGACATTCCTTGTATGTAAAATAATATAGTGATCTGATTTCGAGTTTGGTTATATCTGTTATCGTATAGGTATATTTACTATTTTACTGTAAAACGTATTTTTAGCACTGTCTGGAATATGTTGCGATAGTGTTACACGCTAATTTGATGATCGTATATTGCCAGCAATGTCGGAGCTTACGTCATGTATTTTTTCATTGTCATTGATTTTAGCAAGCTGTAAGTTAAGTCAGACCAGTATTTTTGAATTGTAAGCTGCCTTTTGCAAGCTGTAAGTTATGATTTGATTAAGATTGAATTGGTTGAGAATGCTTTGCGGATCATCAACCGTTTTTCCACGCTGGTGCCCTTACGTTTAGGGGAGTACCAGCTCTGAGTGTCGGTTAACCTTATCTACAAAGTAAGTGGTCGCTCATAGGAGCTAGGTATACACAGTGGGAGACTCGTTACCTGAAGGTCATGAACAGCGTCTTGTTTGATTTGACCGAGAATGATTGGTTTGACTGATTTGACTAATTGCATTGATTGGTTGATTTGATCTAGAGAGATTTGTTTGATTTGCGCGAGACTGTTTAATTTGGTTTGATATGCTTCGGCTGATTTGATTCGTTTCTGTCTTTCGACAAGGGGGCGAAGGCCCGATAATAAGTACAGGCGTCCTATACCTGCCTTGCAAGTTAGCGTTGGTGCCCCTTATTAGAATACAATTACAAATTTCTCGCTAAGGGGCGACGACCCTAGAACAAGTTGCGGAGCTCTGTAATTGTCCTATGAGTTAGAATGATGTCCCCTTACTAGAATATAATTTCAAATTTTCCGCCTAAACAAAAATGGCCTCCAAGATGGCCGTCACAACAAGTTAGCCTAGAATATTTAATTATCACTCATAATTAAAAGCAAAATTGACTGCGGATTTTGAGGCGAAGAGCCGCAAACAGGTTCAAAACTAAATGGCCGAGGGCTTTGATTATGACATGACATCACCATTTGAAATGAAGGTCAACTTGTTTACCTTTACGTCATTAGATAATTAGTGGGATTTCCCGTGACTATAGGTGTAATTGATTAGTGGAAGTTTGTTATTGTTTTATCAAAATTGGAAATGAAGGTTAACGTGTTTGCCTTTACGTAATTAAGTGATTACTAGGTTTTTTCCTGACGATGTAATACTACTTCAAATACTACTTCAAATTTCCCGCCAAGGAGAAGAAGAGCATCCAAAGGGCGAAGATCCTAGAACAAGCTCTGGAGTCTTAAAACCTGTCCTATGAGATAGCATGAGGGCCCCACTTACTAAAATACAATTTCAATTTCGCGCCAAAACTAAAATGGCCGGCAAAACAAGTTAGCCCACAAAATTTAATTATGACTCGTAATAAAAAACAAAATGACGCCAGAATTTAATGATGACTCAATTAAAACGAAATGGCAAAGGAATTTAATTATGACCTCATCATTAAACATAATAAAATGGGAGCCGCCTGAGACCTATAGCTGACAAGAGGGCGAAGACTGGCGAATAATTTCCGGAGTCCTATACCGATGGCTAAGGTCTGACAACCAGCTCCGGAGTGCTATACTATATATTATTAGAATACAAATTCAAATTTCCCTTTACAGTAGACAAGATGGCCGCCAAATCAAAATGGCAGATAAGATAAAATGGCCGGCAATCCACACCCACAAAATGACCTACAAGTCACACTCACAAAATAGCCGTAACCAATCAGAAATCAGGGGACGGGGTCCATGGACCAATCAGAAACTAAGAGGCGTGGCCAATCCTCAGGCCCTCCAATCACAACAATGTATGCGCGCAGGGTGACTGCGGTTGCCTACCCTCCAGGGGCCCTTTCGCACCTTAAATACCGGTGGTTGACCGACAAAAATGCCTTAATTAATGGTGAAGATACAGCCAAGTGCTGAAAATTCCATCAAGGGGTTTAAAATCACCCTCGAAAAGAAGCCGATCCCACCCTCAAAGACAACCAAAAGGTTACTATTTAAGGGCGAAAAACCTTCAAGGGGTTGAAATTTATGTCAAGGGGTTGAAAAGACCCCCGAAAAGAAGCAGTCAAAATAGGGGGTAAATGGCCACGTGGGCGTGGCTTCCCCCGCTCTATAATTGGCCCTCAACGGAGCCCCTTCTACTAATACAGAATGGAAACGTAAATGAAAATCAAAAAGAAATTCACGACGGCCCTGATGTCAAAAAAGAACGAATAAAGTAACTAAAAATATTTAACCGCCAATTCAATACCGTAAAAAAAAACTAGAATCGTACGCGCGAAATTCAAACTATCATCAGTATTAAAGAAACGACCAGTATTAAAGCTACTTGCGTACTTCACGTTATAAAAGATGCTGGAAAAGCGTTATTACCTCTCACTACTGTACACGAAGTAAGTTTGAAATTATATACCATATAAATTGTAGCAATTTTCAATCTAATATATGTACTTGTACAGTGTTTTAGCGCATTTCTGCGGCATTGGGAATATCTCCGGGGGCGATTGGCAAATCAAGGAATTCAATGTGATTATGAGTATGCCACTAAGATGAACGAATCCGTATGTATTAGCTGTGGCCCTAGTCTGTGGGATAAATATGAACACGCTATCAGGACACGTATATACAGCATGTTTAGTAAAGGTGTAAGGATTAATGTACATATTGAAATTGTATTCTAAGTATGGGCTAGACATTTTCGCTGTGAATTAAAAATTGAGATAATAATTTACTAATAAATGACAGGTCGATTTGTGACAAAACAGAAAAACACCACTTGGTGGTTAAACGGGAAAGTTCCTGAATGTTCCACTTCTTCTTCTTAAAGTGCCTTATTCATTACTGAATGTTGGAAATGTGATTATGAGTATGCCACTAAGATGAACGCATCTGTATGTGTCAGCTATGGCCCTAGCCTTCGGGATAAATATAGTTATATTCTGCGTATTTTTGTATAATTTATCATTATATAAATAGCTAGTAAAGTCACGGCAAAATCTTTTCCGTTGTGGGGTGAAATTGTTAGAGAGAGACAAACTTAACATACCAACTTCCATAATAACCCTGATAATTACAAATGATATATCTATGTTAGTGAAATACACCTTGTTGGGTTGTTAGAACTGCCGAATAAATTACAATGTTGTCAGCTCTTCTGTTTACACATAACTTCTAATTTTGACGTTTTCCACATTTTGAGATTTTCGATTCGTGTGGTTTGCATTGTTCTATTATAAAAACAACTGTTCTTTTCATAACAAATCCTTGTGTCATTTGTAAGAACTGTTAAACGTATTGTTACTTCGTTGAGAACGAGTATTTCCATCAAAAACTAATTTTCAAAATAAATGTAAACAATATAACCTAAGTATTATGTTGACGTCGAATTTCATACGTTTGGCAACAATGTCAAGCGCTGACGTTTATCCCCACATTGGAAAAGAGTTTGCCGCGACTATATAACATATCATTCTGTAAACAATAGTCAAACATCAAATATTAATTGCATCATCGAATAGTATCACATGGAAACTTTCATATTTGTTATTATTGTAATTTATCAATTCTTAGAGATGTTAGTTATCTTAAGTAAATTAATGATGTTATAAAAGACGTTGCATTGATAACAATAGGCAGAGTTCATATTAACTTATAGTTAGTGAGGTCTCAGTTTTTAATTGTAATAATTTATTTTTAAATAAATTTTATATGCAATAAACATAATTATATGAACATGCTATCAGGACACGTGCCTATATACTGCATGTTTAGTAAAGGTGTAAGGTAAATGTACACATTGAAATTGTATTCTAAGTATGGGCTGTGAACTAAAAATTGAGATAATAATTCACTAATAAATGACAGGTCGATTTGTGACAAAACAGAAAAACACCATTTTGTAGTTAAACGGGAAAGTTCCTGAATGTTCCACTTCTTTTTTTTATATGATTGTGGACCTGAACAGGCTAAATTTGGCCTATCGTGCTAAAGCACTCAGGAACACTTAGGAGGACGGATAGAGGGATAACGAATTGCCAATAGATGCCTATGAACAGCTACCTTAAATTTTCTCATGTCATAAGTGAGAGGAAAACAGGAACTAGGGAGATCATTCCAGAGTTTAGAAGCGGTGTAGAAAAATGTGGATTGCGCCCGTTTGGTACGACAAGTGGAGATTTGTACTGCATACTGATGACGTGAATGAGCAAACCGAGTATTTCTCGTAAAGATAGCCCGAGATGGTATCACAGAATATAATTCAGCAGCACAATAGCCGTTGTAATAACGATAATACAAAGAAAGAACTGAAACCCTCCTTCTATGCTCAAGGGACTGTATGCGAGAAGTTAAGGACGGGTCATTTATAAGCCTAATCGCTCTCTTTTGAATACGATCAACGATATCGAGAGCGTATTGGGGAGCACTAACCCAGAGGTGAGAATTATATTCCAGATGAGGCCGAATTTGGGCCTTATACAGCAGAAGGAGTTGTCGAGAGGTAAAGTACTGCTTAGATCTGTACAAAAAGCCTATTTTACGAGCAGCTGTTTTGGTAGCTGACAGAAAATGGTCAACCCATTAGAAATTTGAAGATACAGTCATACCCAACAGAGTAATAGAGTCTGAAACTTAAGAAGAGCCATTCATACTTACAACAGGAAATGATCGATCTTTTTTGGCGGACACAAGGCAACACTGAGTTTTGTTAGCATTAAATTTAACTAGATTATTGCTTCCCTATTCGAGAATACGTTGAATGTCTTTGTTGATTGAATTTGCTATTTCAGCTTTAATTTCTTGATTTGACATAGAAGGTGGGTTATCACTATGAGTAGACTGAGATGAACTACAGTGAAGAGTGCTATCGCCAGCAAAGCAATGGATGGGGTTAGTTTTTGAAGAAATAAGGTCATTTATGTACAGCAGAAAAAGTGTAGGCGCTATAACGGATCCCTGTGGTACGCCCGCGTTAATGCTAACTTCTTTTGAAAAAAAGCCATCAACTACGACACGTATTCGTCTTTTATCAAGGAAACTAGAAACCCAGTTGATGAGCGTATCATTTAACCTAAACGAGGTGAGTTTAGCAAGTAAACACTTATGCCAAACTTGGTCAAATGTCTTTGAGATATCTAAAGCGATTACAACTGTTTCACCGGACTGCTCTACTGTATTGTTCCAAATTTGGGTCACATATGAAAGAAGATCACCTGTTGAACGACTTTACCTAAACCCATATTGGTGGTCACTAAGGAGTTTGTTGGTTGAAGGAACGTGAGCAGTTGCGGATTGATGGCTTTTTCCATGATTTTAGACAAAATGAAAGTGATGGCAATTAGTCAGTAGTTTGAGGGATCGGTCTTATCGCCTTTTTTGGGAGTAGGTTGAACATTTGCTAACTTCCATGATGAAGGGAATTCCCCAGAAGACATAGAGATCGTATAGAGCTTAGATAGGCCTGGTACTAGTTCGGGGGAACATTTCTTTAAGACAATAGCTGGGATACCGTCTGGGCCACTGGCCTTATTGAGATCAAGCTTAGTGATGATCGATTCCAAGAGCTTGTATTGAAAATGAATTGGTTTCATAGCGTATGAAGGAGAGTTGACTAGGGGCCTTATTCATTATTGAAAGTTGGCAACAATCGGGGCAAAATTTTGTCTATCTTTAGCGGCTCTGATCAACTCATGCGTGCTCATATGGGTCCAATCCCTAATGTTTTTAAGCCAGGAGCACCTCCTACGGCCACGCCCTCTTATAGCATCAACTTTTCCTACCATAATGAGCTGCAATGTATTGTCATTCCGATATAAATGTCCTAGATAAGCTGTTTTTCTTTTTTTGCTACTTATAAGGAGCTCATCTCTTCTATTCAGTTGCCCCAGGACTTCCTCGTTCGTAGTTCCACGATATACATAGGACCCAGTACTCAAAAGCTTGTATTCTCTTTTCTGTATTACCTTTAAGGGCCCACGCCTCAGCAATAGTATTGAATATATGTAGCACTGCACAAACCTGTATCTGGTAGTAAGGTGAAGACTACTGTTAGTAAGTAATTTCTTTACTTTTTGAAATGCCGACCTTGCTATTCTTACTTTATATATATATATATATATATATATATGTTTTTATTATAGTTTGGTCATCTTTAAATAAACAACCTGTATACACGTGAATAATTTTAAAATATGCACACAACTAAATCATAACCCTAATTAATCTAGCTTATATGAAACGGAAGATAAAGAAGAAGGCGCTCTTGTTGCCGGACCCTGTATATATATATATATATATATATATATATATATATATATATCAGGTTATGTTTTGAATTAGATTGTTCCCTATGCGATTCCTGGTTCTCGTGCTACTTACCGGACTTGCTGTTATTTATGTGTGATTTAATGTAATATTTATTTATCAAATCTGTTTTATTATTGTCGTGAATTGTGATAACTTAACGTTTCTATTTTTTAATTTGCACTTTTATTTAATTGAAGGGTAATAATAAATTATGATAACCACCCCGTTAGCCCTCCTGACTTTAATTGCCCACTTTTAGGATTAATTAATTATAATTAATATTAAATATAGTAACAAATGTAAAAGTTAGATTAAATTTTGAATTTGCAGTCAAGAAAAGATATAGTATAAGATAATATGTAATATAATGTTATAATTAATTAGCTCTGTAATTATTGGATATTGCAATCAAACTTTAATTGGACTTTTGGTAAACTGGCCCTTAATGTATAAAAATTAAAAGCGAATAATGTTAATAATGCATTTGACTAGAGTCGGTACGTTTGGCAACGCCGATACGTCTCGCCATAAGACCAACACTGCATACTCGGGTTGGATTCCACTATAGGATAAAAGAACATGAAAGGAGTTATTTAAATAACAATAAAGATTGTAATTACGCGACACATTTAATTAGTGAATCACACTTATTTGTTGATAATTTTATAATTTTATATTAAGAATCTAAATCACGTCAGTTCACATAAATCCTGCCTTGTCGGTCTTTAAATACGTGTATAAATTATACACGTAAAATTAGTGTCCATTTGTTTATTGAGTTAGTCTCAATTATAACGTTCGCGCTTTTTACTATAATTTTAAAACGTTCTAAAGCTATTGCATTGTAATAACTACAAATACAATAGTATGAGCAGTAAGTACACATACTTGTAAATAAAGTGCTGCTACTGCAACTTCAAACACTGCTCTTAACTGTAAATATTAATAATACCACTACCTATCGATGTAGTTAGAGTAATCTCCAAAACTGAAGACACTTGCGCAGAAACCAAATTTTAACTTGAAAAAAGATAGAATAATGATATGACTGAGAAGCAGACATTTCAGTGCGTTCTACAAACATTTATACTTTGTCTCACCGTTAAACAGGTTCCGTCAATATGCCCGCCGTTTAAATACGTCACTAAGTGCACGCGAACGTAACATCCAGAGGTGGTGTAAATAATTTATGTTGTAGGTAGTATAAAATAAAACATTATTTACGATGTTTATTAAAACTTCTACTGGTTATATAGTACATTATTTTAAAGTAAGGAAAATTATCGTTTTATAGTGAGTGAAAAAATTAATTATAGAAATATTTTGCATCATTTACCTTACTAAAAGAAAAATGGCATTTATATTAAAATAAGTAATACTAGAATGTTATTTAAAACTATAAATTAGATAGAATATACCACTTTAACGCTTAAATAAGAAATAAAATCAAAACAATTATTGTTTCGCTATTTATATTTCATTAAACATAATTTATCATTAAAGTCATTAAACATAAGATACAAAATACATGTTAGTCAACTAATATCTGTTTGTTTTGTATGTTATATATTTAAAATAGTTAGTGACTGCGTACTAATGTTACTGTACCTGAAACGACGGCCATGTTCACGGAATCTGTTTAATTATGAGACAAGGTATACAACGTATATACAAAGTATAATTGTTTTTCGCTTATCAATTTTTGACAAAATTTGTTCAAAACGTGTTTTAACAGTTATATTTATATAAACTTTCTTTGGTGTACAGTTTTGTTTTATTATTTACTTTTAAGTTTAACCCATTGTTTACACAGGACTCACTAGAAATAATTTGGAATGTTTATAATTTTTTTTAAAATAATCCACAAGGTAAAACATGTTGTAATATTGTTAGGTAATTTACATAATTTTATTTTTTTAAAGGTAATGTTTTGAATACTGTGGTTAAAACAACATGCATATCTAGAAGTACCGTTGTTCGGGTAGTTATAGAAGGACGTGCAGTTGAATTCGGCGAAAAATATTAATAACAAATACTTTTTGTAAGATTTTGTGTCATTGGATATCTTTGCATTTGTAATTTGAAAACATACGCTGTTCACTCCTTTAATAAAATTGGTATTAAATTTGGTTCCAAACCCCATAGTTATGTATCACGTCACCGAATTCGCTTGTGACGCTATATTTAGTGACTTTAGTCAAGCAACATATAACCACCATAATACCCTAAAGCCCGGTGTTGGTTTAACCTTATTCTCTCTGCTAAAATGAGGAAAAATGATTATTACTTATAAGTGTATGACAAATTTATTATTTATGAACATAGTATTGTATAAATAAATATAAATACGTGTTTGAGTAGATTAAACTTTTTTACTTTTATAATGTTAATTTAATGTACGTAAATAAAAATTGTATTAGAGAATCTAACATAACCTCAGATTTAACAATTCGCGGTTAAAAGGGATGAGATGTTTTGAAGAAATGATGTTTTTATATTGAATGTTATACTCTTTTGCGCAGCTTGGTGTGTTCCGTTTTAGCGATTACTATAAGTATTATATTTTTTGTGTAGCAGTATCAACAGTAGACGACAATAAATCCCTTCGTTCAAGCGACCTGCGTTTAAGGTAAACGAATATGTCAACCTTACTCGAGGTAAACTTTTTATTTATGTATTTAATAAAATTAATATTAATTTTTAATTGAACAACAGTTTTCCCGCTAGTAGTAGTACACGTTAGATTATATCTCATAAGTGGGTTATAAGTTTTTACATGTATTAGTGTATAGGAATTTCTGAGCGTGATAATCGTGATATGGAGATTCAAAACAGTCCAAACGTTCAATTTGCAGCAGCTCTAAAAGACAAATGTAAGTGCTTACGATACCTAAGGAATATGAACTAATATTGATGGCGACTGTAATTTGCACGACACTTACATTAAAAGTCTTTACTCTACCTACTAATCAGTATCTAATGGGTCTTTACTACTTCACTTAACAAATTAGAAAACATTAAAAATTTTGTGTATGAATTTGCCAATTTTAAATAACAAAACATTCACATTGATATGATTAGAGACGCGCAAATGCATATTTGCATATTTTTTGTTATTGGGCATACGAAACTTTTTCTTAAGAATATGTACGTTTTTTAACATTTAGGCCCCAAAATCACAAATTTTATTTTGCATATACTGCATATATAAGGCGTTTTACGTCATTAGAGCATATACGAGATGGTAAGAGCATGAAAGTGCATGTTTGCGTCTTTTTTCCGTTCTTTCTTATGTTAAAAAATAAATTTACCAATATTTGTACCGAGATTTTTAAAACTTTAAGCTTGTAATTTCGTCAACTCTCTGGAAGCTATTTTTAACAGACACAAAGATTTGTTTACTCAAATATTATACCTGCTTTTATACTTTAAGCCGCTTTAAAACTTCTTAGAAACTTATGTACGTTAATTAGTACTTTAGTAAAATGCACAATAACTACATTACAGTTATTGACGAAGGTACGTCGGCATTTTTGATGTTAAAAATATTGGAATTTCCGTTTTTTTTGTTTAAGACTGGTGGAGTTGTAGTTGTTTGCAAAAAATTCATTCACTTGTAGCCGTTTGAAGTCAACATGCCAAAAGTGAGGAGCTCTAGGAACGATTTAATTAGAATGTGGTTGAAATCGTATTCGTGTTTTAAATACGATGGAAGTGTAGTGTTTTGTATTATTTGCGAGAAGGAGGTATGTATGACATGCACGCTTTGTTCTAGTGATATTGTACTCATATTAAAATAAACCTAAATCTTAATAAATAGTTTTAAGCTGTTTTTGTGTTCTTTATGATCATTCTTATTTATTATTCTAGACAATATTTTGTAAAGGTTTTATTTAATTGAAAAATGAGCTGCAAATACATTAATTTAACACGTGTTTGTTAAAATATGTTTTTCGCTGCCCTGCAATAATTTAATTAATTAATTAAGTACTCTTACCAATAGTCGTCGTTTGATAATTTTTTCGTTTTGTACATATAATTTTGGATTTACAATTGTGTAATAAAATTGACATATTTATTTTGTTGTATCAATTAATAAAATAACTGGAGATTTTGGATAATTCTTTAAATAAACAACAAAACATTAATTTAATGTTTGCAGCAGTATTTAGTCTAAAGATAAATTAAAATTTATAGATAGTTTTGAAATATTAGCTCAGAAACGATAAATTGAAATTATTAATGTGTCTTTTCTAACATTCAACTTCAAGTTCAGTAGGCAAACACATTTTTTTTGACTTAGTATACAACTACTAAATAACTAATATTAGAAATATTTTAAAATTAATATTTTTGTAGGTAAAAGTCAACAAAAAGTTTCAATTAAATCAACATTTCAATATGGGTCCACATCAGAAAACAAAAAATGAAAATCGACCAGCACAACTATTACCTACTTATGTGAACCAAACCGAAAATGTCAATAACTTTAACAAAGATCTGTGTAAAATGATGGTTTCGTGCAATATTCCATGCCACAATTTGGAAAAATCTAAATTCACAGGTTTTTTTAGAAAAATATACTAAAGAAAAGGTACTTTCTCGGCGTACAGCTACCAGGTCATGTCTTCCACAACTATACGAAGACTCTATTAAAAACATAAGAGATGTTATTTCAGATAATTATATCTGGTTTATTGTCGACGAAACGACCGATGCTAAAGGAAGATATATAGCAAACTTTGTTGTTGGTATTCTAAATGGTCACCCTTCTTTTAGTTATTTAGTTGCCGTCAAGCAATTAGAAAAAACAAATCATGTAACAATTTCACGTTTTATAAATGACACCCTAGCATTTTTATATTTGCCTAATCAAATATCAAAAGATCGCATTTTGTATATGGTGACTGATGGTGCAGCGTATATGGTAAAAGCAGGTCAAAATCTAAAGATATTTTTTCTAAATTTAATTCACAATACTTGTTTGGCACATGCGCTTAATCGAGTTGCTGAAGCAGTGCGGGTGGAGTTTCCTTCACTAAATAAATTAATAAACAATTGTAACAACTCTTTTTTGTGTTGTATAAAATATACCTCAATTTAGGATCTTTCCTTCATTTAGTTCTAAATACAAGTAAATTTAATTATTGAGATATGGTTATGAGGTAGGCAACTTAATTTGCATATCTATATAGTGCATATTTTCGTAAAGATTTATATTCCCATAAACTGTTTTCTAGTCATTTGAGTTGCGCAACGCATCGTGACTTAATTCTATACGCAACGCGTCTGCGATAAGTTATTCTGCTGATATCTTGTGCGCAGAACCGCATCATCTACTTCGAAAGCCTCCATTTTTTTTCACTTCCTGTTTAATGTCGAAGCAGGGAACTGCTTCTTTTTGATTTTTACCTAAATTTATGTGAAAGTGCCATCAAATTGGTAGTAAGATATATTTTTAATACATTTACATAAAATTACATTTTTTATTATTGATGGTAAGTGAAAATAATCGAACAGATCTAGTGGTAATTAAGCAAATCATTTTATTTGAACCCACCCTGTTAATCAACCGACTGAGTCAAAGGCACAACTATAAGTGGTGTAAGGTTTGTATTTTTGGAGAACTTAGTATTTCATTACTTTATAACTTACTTTTTATTATTTAAAATTTTGTATACTATACACCTAACGACACACCTTTTTATTACACAATGGAAAAAAAAGTATTTCTTAAAGCACCGCTTCGCATCCAAATTTACAAGGAACAACTAAAAGAGCTTGCGTTGCCACCCCAACCAGTTCTTACTAGATGGGGAACTTGGGTAAAAGCGGCTCTGTTTTATTGTGAACATTTTGATGCTTTTAAAGATTTAATTGATTCTTTCCAAACAGATTCGGCTCAAAGTGTAGAAGACTGTCAAAGTGTTTTGCAAGCTCCCGAGTTACAGTCTCAGCTCTGTTTCATAAAAGATTACTTTCAAGATATCCCTGCGATTATTACAAAGCTTGAATCTCAAAATTTGCTTCTTACCGAATCTTCAAAATTAATAGAAGATTTCAAATTTAGTTTAAGTAAAGACTAAAACAAAGTTTGTAGAAAAATATACGACAAATTAGACAATTTAATGAAGAAAAATGCTGGTTTTTCAACTATAAAATCTGTTAAAGACATATTAAATGGCGAATTTCCAAATGACAATGGCGAAACAAATTTTTCTGTTCAAAATGCTAACTTATTTAAAGATTGTGCTATTACATCTTGTGATGTAGAAAGAATATGATTATTTATTGCAACAATCTCTAAATTTGAATATTTTTCTTCTTGTGCTGTATTATGTTATGGGTTTTATGTATGTAATGTATAACCAATAAAATATAATAAATAATTATTGTTAATTTCGTTAATAGTTTTTAGGAATACATAAATAGTTGTAACAATTAGTAATAATTGCAATAAACAAGAATTGAAAAAATTGAATTTTCTTAAAATCCTGATAAAAGTAAAATTTTTTAGCGCATATGTTAGCGCATATATGACTATATTACTGCATATTTATTCAATTTTTTATTGCATATGTAAGTGCATATATGCACTATCTTTGCAGGATATCTGCCCGTCTCTAGATATGATACTGTTGCGCGCCGGATAACAGAGAATAGGGATTCGGCGATCCTTATTAGCTTATAATCATTGAACCACATTCACCTTTAATTATTAATAAGACCCCTTGATAAAGCGTGAAAGCATTCAGACCAAACTCCCAGCCTAATGATAATGCGAATCTCGTTATTATAAACTTTGTACGTTAAAATCACGAGCTAAAATTATGTATACATTCATTGCTATTAAAAGCAAAGTTTAATAAATCAAACAATGTATCTAAAAATGTTACAACATTCCCCGATGGCGATCTGTAACAGATAAGTATTGCATATTTTATATTATTAATTGTCCAGATTGCACCACACACTTCTATATCAAGTTCTTAACAAAATTTATCTGTACTTAAGTCTAAATTGTTCTTTGCATATATTGCTACCCCGCGATGAATATGCAAGCGTCTGGTGAAGTATGAAATTAATTTATATTCCTTAAAATATAATGATTCCAGTAATAATTGATTATACCACGTTTCAAACATATAAAATTTACGTTCGACTTTGACGTAGGTATCAATTTCCATTTGTGAAATTTTTGTGGTACTCCAACCTTGTACATTTAGTATAACACAATCTATGTATTTACATATTTCATATTATTGTTTTTTGTATCGTCAATGGATTTGATTTTAAATCTATCTCATCAGTGTCTGGCAACAGTCACGGGTAATGATTACTTAAGTTATCGTTGGTATAATTAATCCGTGAATTTTTTGGGTTACAGCAATTTATCAGAATAAGATTTTCCTTATTTATATGGTTGTAATAGAGTGAATTTTTTTAGTACGTTTACATTTTTATGTTTAATAACGAACTTAGCTATAGATTTGCAGTTTTAGTTTTCCACGTTTATTTAAATGAATACCGCGTTGCGTATAGTCAGATTTTGAAACTATTGAATTTAAGTCGACGATTAGTAGGTTTAATCGCTTCATTGTAAATTTGTTCGTCGATGTTGTACATAAATTTGTTTTGTACATAGCGTCCATCCCAGTAAGGCACAGTGTAAAAAAGTGCATTTGTGTTTTTTAACTTGCTTAATGTTGAGAGAAAATTATCTTATATTAAATTTCTTTTTAAAGCATTATTTGTGCCAGTAAACGCTATCACGTAGTCGGATAATGTCAAACCTTTAGTCAACTTATCTACATCACTTACCGCACTTTCTAAAATTTCATTTGGTTTAAAGACTACGCATGATATATTATACTTACTGTTTAAAAGGGTGGTTAAAGTATGAGCTCACTCTACCATGACATTGAATCGAACATTGAATTGTCGCATGTTTACGATTACCATTTAAGCGTTTATTTTTAATTAAATTTGTATCAACCTTTTTCACAATGGTTTTTAACGGTTTTGACTTCTTTTTTGTGTGTTGACGTACAAAGTTTTCCAATTATTTGACCCTTTCTTCTAATTGTTGGATTTTAAACTGATAAGTTTCTGTCCACTTAGTTCTTTTCGTTTTGTGTACTATTACTTACATCTTTTAAGAAGTCGTCATTATATCATTGCTCGCCTTTCTTGATGACGCAATAATCACACAATTGTTGAATAAGTCTGAGTACTAATTCATTTTTATTACCAGTAGTAGCTAATTTATGCTCCGCAGGAATACATTTTAATTGTACCACTTTTAAGTCACTAACTCTCATACTGACGGGTGCACAAGTAAACAAAAATTCAAAACAAATTAAGACCACAACTACGGGAAACAGGTCTACTCTCAAAGTCGATCGATACAATAACATGTATATCGATACAGTGTGAAAGTAAGAGAGATAGCGTTTGTGCATGCGAGCGTGCGTGTGTGTGTGTGTGTGTTTGTGGAGGGGTGCGTGTATGGGAGTATGCAAATATGCGTTTGTGTGCATGAGGTTCTGCGTATATGTGCGATTGTCAGCGTGTGTGTGCGTGCGTGCATGCGTGCGTGTATGCGTAACTGATTGCATGCGTGTGTGTGTATGTATCTGCGTCCGTGCATGCTTGCGTGCATATGTGTACGTGCGTGTGAGTGTATGCGCGTGCATATGCATGTTGGTGTGTACGTATGTGTGTGTGTGTGTGTGTGTGTGTGTGCGTGTGCGTGTGTGTGTGTGCGGGTACGTCTGTGCATGTGCCTGTACCCACGATGGCTTAAAAATACGTAACTGATTTTAATAAAATTTTATATTTATATTTATTTTTTAAACATCTCGATTCTACCAAATTTTGGGTAAATTATATTAACAAATATAAGGTACCCTATTGTAGGCACTAATGCAGATTATGTGAATATCTCAAAAACCATACACTTTTATCAAAAAGTATAATAAAACTTTCTTAAAGATAATTCAATTTAAGATAAGTTTTCATTACAATTTTTAATACTATATTAAATAAACTTTAAAAATTAATATAATTAATTGGAAAATCTGATAAAATATTAAATTAATATGGTCATAGTTTTCGTATTTAAGAAATGATGACAAATCGTCATTTGAGTCAGTGTGTTTCATTTGTACGTCAAGGGCGTAGCCAGGATTTATAACAGGGGGGCAAACCATGGTCCATGGTCGTTCAAAATGTAAAATTTTAGGATAAAAAGAAAAGGCAAAAACTTTGAGATTTTAATTATACTTAAATTAAACTAATAACATTTTTCTTGGGTTTAAACTAAATTTATCCAAAACTTTCTTTACTATGCAGTCCTGATTTTCCTTCAAAAATTTTCTATGCACACTCATCAAACACAACCCAGTGAGTCTGTCATCATCCATTGTACTCCTGAGCCAGGTTTTTACCCATGGCAGGGTACTGAACGATTTTTCCACGGTAGCAGTAGTGGATGGGAAAGCACTTAATATTAGCAGAGCGTGCCTTGTTGCAGGGAAAAAAACATTAGCTTCCTCCAAAAGTGCGGCCACTTCAATGTCCTTTAATTTGTCTTTTGCTAAATTTTTTTTCTTCCACATATTGTACCACAAATCTAATTCTGCAGAGACATCACCCAACTTATAAAATTCCATGAAAGATTCTGCATTATTTTTGAAATCTTTTGAAGCCATTTTGAGCATGCTTGAAGGATGAAGATAAGTTAAAGCAAAATCAGGTGTATTTTCGTTGGAGAATCTAGCATCCAAAGACGAAGTTAAAGAATCAAGATAGGGGATGATTATTGACCGCTTCCAGTATTCAACTGCAGACTCAGATGGTGGATTACTTCTGTGTACTTGCTTTTGAGTGACTCGTGGTACTGACAACTCAACCCCTACTTTCTCTGCGATATCAAGTGATTTTTTAATAATTCATAAGAAACATTTTCGACATCTTGTCGATCTTCTTTGATTACATCTAGAATATCATCAATATGTTTCTTCACCATAACCAAATCCATACTTTTACCTTGTAAAACGTTTACAACGGGTTCCAAAATTGCAGAGTATCTTGCAATTATGTTTAAGCCTAAGATGAATATTGGTTTAGTAACTGCACAGTGCAATTGGTAGGCAGATTTTCTTGTTGCATAGTTTCCTTCGACAGATAGATGTTCTAGTGCTTTAACAATATCAGTGAAGCTTTCTGAAAATTTTTTTATGCTCTTATATTTTTCCAACCATCTGGTCTCACAGAGCCTTGAAAGATTTGGAACCGATTTCCTATGGGCTGGCGATTCACGAAAGAAGGTTATTGTATCTTTAATCGTTGCAATTGTGTTTCTTATTTCTGGTAGCTTGCTAGTATCATTGACCACAAGATTTAGTCTGTGGCTGGAGCAATGGAAAAATAAAGATTTAGCGTACTTTTTTTTAAGAATGGCTTGTACACCACCTTCTTTGTCGGCCATTGTGGAACACCCGTCAAATCCGAATCCCACACAATTATCGGCGGAAAAATTATTATCTTCTAAAAAACTTTGAATTGCGCTAGCGATTGTAGAAACATCTTGACATTTTAACTCAATGTAGCCTACAAATTCCTCCCTGATTATTTTTTGGCTTTCATCATAGAACCTTAATCCAATATAAAGCTGCTCTTTTCCAGCGATATCTGCTGTTTCATCAGCCATTACAGCATAAGCTTTTGCCCGTTTACAGTCTTCGATTATTTTTTCTTTGATAACTTCACCGCATAATTGTATGATCTCATTTTGAATTGTTGGTGAGGTATAGACTGCGTTTTTTTGACATTTATCCAAGTGGCTCTTTAGCTTCTCATCACCAGAGTCAATCCTCAAATTTAAAAGGTCAAAGAAAACTCCCTCATTTCCTAGTTTTCCTCTAAGCGGCAAATCATGAATTCCACAAAATATTATGCATGAAATAATTGCTGACAATATTTGTTTATTTTCTTCAATCGTCTTATGGTGCCCTATTTGCAACTGGACATCAACAGGAGCATTTTCAAGAAATGCTTTTGCAGCAGCTGTTGAAGATTTGTGATAATGGCTGCCAACGTGCTTTCTACAATCTTCATGTATATCCTTAAACTTCATGTAAGGCCTTACCATAAATGACCCCAAAACTCCTTTAACTGTAGCAATTCTTGGCGGAAATAAAACACAATACAAACATAGAGCACCTTTCAAACGACTTGAGTACACCAGCCATGGAGTATATTGATCTAACCAGCGATGGTTAAATTTTCTTTTCAAGTGAATGGCATCAGAAACAAAATCGTAATTGGATGATGGAACCCAATGGTTTGTCAATAATTCCTTATTTTTTTCAGAAGGCAAGTTATTGGCACAACTAACATAACGACCAATGTCATTTTCATGGTAGCCATCGCGTTCTTCAGTTTGTTTAGAGGTCCCAGTTCCAGAGACAGCTTCATGTAGATTTGAAGAACTACTTGAGCCTCCTTCAAAAATAGATTCCGATTTTGATGTTCCGACCATTTTATTTTCATCTTCATCACAATCATTGCTTCCACTTCCACTACTGTCATCATGAACTTTTTTCCGTTTTAGAGATTTTTGACCTGAAAATAATAACCTAATATCATTCTTGTTCTTAGTCCCTACTATAAAAATTAGTATAAAACGAAACTACCATGTAATGATAGCTTATAATGTGGATATACTATATCCGATGTTAATATTTTTTCTCTAGATTAAAAACACAAAATGAAATTAATAGCACGTATAAAGTGCTGTTTGATCTTTAATATGTGAAAATTTCAAGTTTTTATATTTAGTCCCATTTGAGATATCAGCTGTCAAAATCGGTGCATTATTGTAATTTTGTTATAATTGGAAGGCAAAAAGTCGGCATCATAATAATGAAAATATATAAAATTATATTAATAATGCACAGAATCTTTTGCCAAAGCTAATAAAAATTGTTTCACATAGATACAAGCAAAGAGTAAAGAGCAATTGGCAATTTTGTAAAGGGCTGCAATTGAATTTTTTCCAAACGTTGCGATAAAATAATTTTGAACAAAATTAACATCGGATATAACATATCTACATTATAAGCTATCATTACATGGTAGTTTTGTTTTATTTGGTGCTGGTCGAGCAACCAATTTTCAAATTTTTGGACCATTTCTAATGGAATGACTCTAAAGTTTTAATTAAAAATTTAATTTTCTACTGAAATTATTTAACTTACCTTTTTGTAACCAATTTCTTATATCCATATTGTCTTTTCTGTGATTTCTGTCTCTTTATTCTGTGGTAAAACTATTGTTACGGATTTTCCCTCTTGTTTCTCAGGCAATAATTTAACACTGATAACTATTCACACCAACTTTATTTAAAACCAATAAAGTTAACAAAACAACACAAATATTCACTTTCTCAACACTTTTTAACTATTCCGTATCCTGCACTATGTACTGTACTGTACTGTCTGTCTGCGCGCCGGATAGGCAATTTTATATACCCTTTTTGAGCCTAGAAATTGCCAGAACATTCGTATCGCCGGTTCCCGTATATTCCTCACTTGTATCTCGATTTTTCTCGAAGAAAGCCAGTGGCGTTTCGTTACACTATTAAATAGGACACTGTCGCTAGACAAGAGCACTTACACACCAACTCAATAGTTGTTGCAAAAAATACTGTCCTATGTTAGGATTTGGAGCAAGTTGTGTTTTAACCACTTGATAGTTTTGCACGAACTGCACTCGGGCGTGACATTTTTCCGTACACTGACGATCCCGAGTCTCGTTCAGGCAACTTTTGTTTTAACTTGTTGGTGCAGGTCTTACGTACGTTATAAGAGTATTTATTTCGGATTCTGATGTAGGATTGTGTATTGAATGTTTCAAAATATTTCACACTAAAACTACTTATTGAGTAAATTTATTTTAATTAATTAATAGGATTAAAAAATGTAGTTAAATGAAAACAAAAAAAAGTGACAATTTTTTTACCATTTTTCTCAAAAATGTCCGACTGTTAAGTGGTTGAATCGAACACTAAAAATTGACGTATCCTGAGAGTAAATCGAACACTCGTTTTTATCCAATTCTGGTGTGGGACAATTCTGGTGTGCACCAATGCATTAAATGCATAGATCGAAAACACTATTAATATATATTTAGCACTATGTCAGTTTTTCAAACAGCTTTGTTTTTTGCTGATGAAATATATTTTAGTGACAAAGGACACGCGAATAATTTTATTTATTAGTGCTTATTAATTAATTTTAAAATGTTCATAAAAGCAACGAAACGACCACAACAACAAACAAAATATATAAAACAGATAAAAAAAAAATATGCAGAACAGAAAAATATGTATATTTTAGATTTAATTTTTTGTTTATTAAAATAAAAAAATTATTTAATTTATTTTTGCTCTTCCAGGGGGGCAGTTGCCCCTCCCTGCCCTTCGCTGGCTACGCCCATGTTGTACGTCACTTTGATTAACAATTTAAACCGGATTGTATTTAAAAATTATAAAGTTGCTCAATATGTGAGAGAAAATCTTGTCAGGTTGGTTTATAGAATGTTTATTCCTTTTCACAATAAATAAATTGCTATACGCATACTTTTATAATTTTGTAATGCTTTATGTATATTTAAGAGACAATTTTTTTTGTATAATTAATAGAAGAGGGAATATAAGATACAATTATTACAATTGACATGTGTTTTTGAAGCTCCGGTATTTTCATTCCAAAGGACCATATCGAGCATTACTAAAAACGCCAAAGTGCATGGAAAAGTGAAAAGGCTGCACAAGTCCAGAGTAAGAAAAGAGCTACAATAAGCCTTGAATTAGTAAATAATTTACCATAAATAAATTGGGCAGCGTTTGTAAAGATAAGTACTAAGGCTTAAAATTGCACGTAAAAAACAACTGGTAAGAAATTGCAGATACTATTCGGGCTTACACCGAAGTTTAGAAGATAAGCAACACATCGTACATTGCAGTGTGCAGGGTTACAACTAAAACCGCTGGAAATGGAACACATTGAAGAGTTATTAAAACAAATAAGCAGCACATTGGATTGATTTGATACGAACCTAGAACAGAGGACGCGAACAAAATTAAATTCGAAAATGAACAGTTGAGGGAGACAATAGGAAAACAGGAAATAAGAATTGAACACTTAGAGAAAGAAACTAGAAAAATTAATCTGTTGATAACAGCAGTACAAGGCACAGAAAGAGAAGAAATCAGTGAAATATGGGAAAAAACATCTCTAGTGATGTTTAATATAGATGTTTAATATAACTGAAAATGAGTTAGACGATTATGCTAGATTAGGGAAGTACAAGGTAGGCAGAAAAAGACCCATACTCATTAAATTAAATCAATATTGTAAGAATACTGAAATACTAAAGAAAGAAAAAAATATGAATAAACGAAGATTTTGCGAAAGATGTACCGGAAGAGCGCAAGAAATTAATACCAATAATGAAGAAGGCCAGGCAAAGAGGACAAAAAGCGGTGCTGAAATACCATAAACTGATAATAAATAACAAAGTACAGGGACTCGAAGAAATAAAAATGCAGAAACAACAGCAAAAGGAAAAGGAGAGGGAAGAGGAGACAAGTTTTAGAAATAAAATAACAGTAAGTGAGAGATCACCTATAGGAGATTCGCTAGAAGAACAGGTGAGGAAAATTACTAGGACCGCGAGAACAAAAAACTAAGTAATTTAGATACGGATAGGAAAAAAGGAAACGTCAAACGCAATGGAAATGGAAATGAATGGGGGCACCAAAAGGAAAAATTAACTAGCAGAAATAGGATAAAGAAACAACCAGGAAAGGGACGGGATATGGATAGATAATAAAAGAAATTGAGAAACAGGGGGGAAATGATGAAGCATTATTGAGAATTGGTACATGGAATATCAAGAGTATAAGTGGTAAAGAGGAGCTAGAAGGAGAATTTAGGAGAGCAGGCTTAGATTTTCTAGATATAACCGCAACCAAAAAGAAAGGGATGGGAGAAGAAGAAATAAAAAAAAATAATAATAGTGATGTACGGTCCTAACGAAGATGCGTTACTAAGTAGTAAAGAGGCATTTTGGGAACAATTAGCAATGACGGTAGAAGAATGTAAGGGAAGAATATTAATAATCAGTGATATGAGCGGACAAGTAGGAAGAAGGGATGAGGTAACAGGTGGGGTAATAGGGTGTCATGGTGAAGATAAAAGGAATAACAACGGTAAAAGATTGATAGATTTTTGCATAATAAACAATTTGGTAGTAACGAATGGATTCTTCAAACATAAAGAAATACATACACAAGGGAGATGGCGAGCAGGAGTGAGAAATGAATAATTCGTTATCTAATTATAAATAGAAATGGCGTAAACCAAGCAAAAGACACAAGAGTTAACAGAGGCCCGGAAACAGACTCAGACCACTACCCAGTGCTCACAAAAATGAAGATAAAGCTACGAAAACAGATGAAAAAACGGAAACAAGGGAATAACAAAAATAGATATAAAGAAACATTATAGGGAGGAAGATGTAAGCCAAGTACGAGTAGAAGATGGTGAAAAAATTGAAAAGAGGAAAAGCAGCGGGGAACGATGGAATCGCAGCAGATATGGTGATGAATTTAGGAATGGAAAGACTGAAAGTGATTACTAAAACCTTTAATAAAGCGTAGCAAGAAGAGCAAATTCCTAAGGAATGGGAGTTAAGTGTAATTCTTCCCATATATAACAAAGGAGACAGAAGAGGCTGCTATAATTATAGAGGAATTACCCTATTATAGGTAGTAGCAAAATTGAATGAAAGAGTTCTGGAACTAAAGTTAAATCCAGAAATTAAAACCCAATCAGATGATTCACAATGTGCGTTCAGGAAAGGAAGGGGAATACAGGACAATATATTATTGATAAAACAACTAATATAAAAGAACCTGAAATATGCAGTCTTCATAGACATTGTGAAGGCATTTGACAGCGTACCAAGAGTAACAGTGTGGAATAGCCTGAAGTCGAGGAAGATAAATGCAAAGCTGATAAATTGCCTTAAAAGTATGTATCTCAAGAAATGCAGTCAGAACAGCAAACCTAGAATCCAAAGAATTTATAACCAAAGAAGTGTCGAGGTAAGGTGGGGTGCTAAGCCTTATACTGTTTAACGTCGTAATTGATGATTTAGCGAAGGAAGTACAACGAAAAGTTAAAGCTTAGTGTGGGATACCGGAACATGGAGATGGTAGCAATTACATGAAGCATATACGCTGGCAACCTAGTAATATATGCAAATAACAAACAGGATCTGCAACACCATTTAGATACTTGGAATAATGCCCAAAAGTAATGGTTATTGGAAAAGGAGAAACAGACACTACAATAAACATAAAATTAAATGCGAAAGTAATAGACCAAGTGCGGGTTTTTAGATACTTGAGAGTGACAATTAAGGATAACGGGAACATCCATTCCGAAATAAATGGAAGAATTGAAAGTGCGAATAAGGTATTTCACGCCTTAAGAAATGCGGTCATAAGGAACAAAGAAATAACAAAGAAAACGAAAATTGCCGTCTAAAAATCCATTTTTAAACCCGTACTAACTTATGGAAGCGAAATCTGGGTGCCGACGAAATATTTGGAGAAGAAGGTGCAAGCGGCAGAAATGAGATTTCTACGTGGAGTTAAGGGGAGCTCAAGAAGGGACAGGATAAGAAATGAGGTAATCAGGGAGGAACTAGGTGTAGAATTAGCTATGAAAAATATTACACGGCAGCAACGACATGGTTTCGGCACTTAGTAAGGATGAGCGAGGAAAGAATCAGAAGAAGAGTATGAGAGGCAAGAACTGTACAGAAAAGAAGTCGAAGTCGACCAAAGAAAACGTGGGACAAGGAAGTAGCAGAAGGACTAAGACAAATGAATTTAACGTGGAACGAAGGAAAGAGAGTGGTGAGGAACAAAAAAGAGTGGGCCAAGAAAATTTATAGTTAAATCAAGAAATATAAAAGTAAATAACTTAGTTAAAGCAATGAAAATTAATATATAGTTCCGACGGCGAGAGGTGTCTTACGACTCATCTTTTAGTAAAGCATGGTTTCAGATTTTAAAAACGTATATCGTTATTGGTTCATATAGTTAGTAATTTTGAATACCAACAAAACATCGTCAATGTTTCTAGGTTATTTTCAAATTTAAGCCGGGCTGTCAAATTTAAATAAAATTATTATTCGAATACCTCGGGATTTAGCATTCTAAAGATCTTAAAATCCCCATCCACTCTTATAAATAAAGTCGAATTTCGTTTAAGGTCTGTTCACACTTATTCTGCCATGTAAAGTCCACCGAGTGTAGGTAGTCATATGATAAAAATATATTGTATAACTGTAAACGATTATCAGAACCGGGACCGGGTCAACAAAATTTAGTATTGGGTCTGTTTTACAAATTAATTATATCAATAATTTTCAATAAGAAACAAATTAGCTAGCAGTAGGCAGTGTCCGAATGAAGTGCGAAAATGTTATCGTGGTAGTCTGCTATCTTACTTTTACTGGAAAACACCTATGATGAATTAGGTATAAAACCATCCTTGTTGCCCGCACTCAGTACGATAAAACTAAAATTTTCAAATCATTATCATGCCATGATTTTCGAACGCTTCCTCGACTAAAAATCCACGTCTCATCCAAAAAGATAGGATCGTAACTAATTTCACGACTTTTATTAGCAAATTATTTTCGCAAAAATGTTGCTCGAGTACCAGCTATATGAACCTGCTCCATTAAACGCCTTCTTCCATCGTCAAATTTGAATTCAAAACCAATTTTGTGTAACAATTGTTTCAAACTCGTTTTACTGAAGGTAAATATTTTATCTTCTTTAAGTTCAGTTTGGAGTTTTTCGATAGTAATATGTGAGCCTAAAATTAAACAGTGATTAACTCCATCTCAACAATAATTTCTGAATTATTTACCAGTTGCATGCATGGTGTAAATTTTTTCGTTTCGAAACGTCTTTCACGTTTTCGTCGGCATCCTGTGACTTCGACTTCAAACGGTTTTCTCGGAAATGCCGCATGCGAGAGCAGTTCACTGCAACATAATATTACATAAATATAAATTTAAATAGTGAAAATTATTAGCGTACCTGGATAATGGAAGTTAAAGGTAAACTTGGCTCCCGTTATCGCGTTCCATCTCGAAATAATGCAGTATATTCATTAACATTACTTGAGTTTGGCTTTTCAAAGATTTACCTTTTAATGACATCATTATACATTTTGCATTATAAACTTACCTCGTAATAGTGAATATTAATAATAATAGTTTTGAAAAAAACTGTTGTTTACAAATGCAATGTAAACTAATAAACTACGAAGCGAAAGATAAATTATTATAACTACAAAACACGACGCGATTATACGAAACGAAATACGAAGAATAATTTGAGGTTAAATTGCCAAGAAGACATCTGACAGCGTCATGCGCTTTGACTTTAGAATCGACATACGTTTTTAAGTCCTGCATTTAAAATATATAGCAGACGTATAAATTATAACCCGTCTTTCTTTAAGTGGGAATTTCGCACTAAGATAAAGCGAAACAGATGCATTTCACAGTAATAATTATATCCCCATTCTCGAGTCCGCCATGAGACACCTCTCCCTGGCGCTACTATAGGGAGAATAGATAAAAAAAGAACGAATTGTAAATATTGAGTTGTAGTCCATTTGCTGAGCATGGTTCTGTATGTCACTCATTTACCACAGAATCACCCAATTGGAGGTTGTTGGTAATGGTCTATTGATGGTAAAAAACTTGGGTGTCAGTCTCAGAGAGTGGCCATTTTGGAGAACCGACGCCATCTTTAATTTCAGTATCTCAATATATATTGAATTTTGAAAATGCATCAGGTAGGCATGTAAGGTGTTATTTTATATGTTTTTGAGGGTGCTGAAGACGTTACGCATAGTATAAATACTGGAAAGTAGTTACCAGTGGCGTAATCAGCACTAGAAATTAAGGGGAGCAGCGGATCTATGAAAAATGTGGGTGTATTTGTGCTGGGACTTACAAATAGGGTATGCTTGTTGCATATTGACCTGAACTTGATTTTATACAACTTATACATCTTAGAATGTGTCATATGCGCTGAAAATATGAAAATTGTTTAGCTCATGTTACCCTGGGCCATCAAAATTAATCACTTGCATTGTGGTTTTGGAACACTGTTAGCTAAAAATTATTACTTTTTTTACAATGTTTGTTATGTCATCTTTTCACATTTTATTAGGTCTACTGTATTATCTGATAGCGAGGCAGTCTCCATAGTTAGGCCTACAATAGTCTGCTGGTTACTAATCTTTAGCTTTAAGACAGACGCTGAAGACGTTTAAGGGGAATCAGTACAAGCGTAAAAGTAGGGGTTTCGTAGTTCGGTAATAGGGCGCGTTGTGTTAATGTTACATAGGTGAATGTATCGTAAAAAATTTAGCTCGTGAGTTTTCCGTACTAATGACTGAAAATTTTCAATTCGCATCAAAGATGGAGTCCATTTTCCAAAATGGCCACTCGCACAGACTATCACCCAAGTTTTTTTCAGTCACTACACTGTTACCAACAATATCCAAATGTGTGAATCTCTGGTAAATGAATACATACAGAAGTATGCTCAGGTAATGGACTGTGTATATATTGCTTATAGCCTGCATTGCTTATATATATATATATATATATATATATATATATATTCGTGACATGAGCTAAACAATTTTCATATTTTCAGCGCATATAACACATTCTAAGATGTATAAGTTGTATAAAATCAAGTTCAGGTCAATATGCAACAAGAATACCCTATTTGTAAGTCCCAGTACAAATAAACCCACATTTTTCATAGATCCGCTGCTCCCCCTAATTTCTGGTGCTGATTACGCCACTGGTAACCACTTTCCAGTGTTTATACTATGCGTAACGTCTTCAGCACCCTCAAAAACATAAAATAACACCTTACATGTCTACCTGATGCATTTTCAAAATTCACTATATATTGAGATACTGAAATTAAAGATGGCGTCGGTTCTCCAAAATGGCCACTCTCTGAGACTGACACCCAAGTTTTTTACCATCACTAGACCATTACCAACAACCTCCAATTGGGTGATTATCTGGTAAATGAGTGACATACAGAAGTATGCTCAGCTGTTGTATTATTGATAAACTAAGAAATATAAATGTAATTAAGTTAGTTACAGAAATTATGTATAAATGAATAGTAAATTTTGAGTTGTAGCACCGTAACACCTAAGGGTAAATAAAGTTTTGATAATAATAATAATAATAGAAGAGGAAGTATGAATAAGTTAGAAATAGCCGTTCTGCAACCGAGTGAGCCCTTTTTCTATATATTTCCTGATGAAAGAAAAAAAAATTTTGGAAGAATGCAAACGATTAAATTTGTTTTTCATTTTTATTCCCCATTTACTATTTTATTATTTTGACACCTTGCATATTTTACTAATGCATTATGCATGCCATATTTCTATATCATAAATGTGCAAAGCAGTAAAATTTGTGCATTTGGGAAATATTAAATATATGTTTATAACATTGAAAAGTTTTACCAGCAAACAGCTTCCAATAACTACTTAATAATCAATTTTGAATTTATTTCCAACTAATCAAGAACGATCGTGCTGCCACCTTACGCGTTCGCAGTTCTACAATTTAGCTCTTCATTACCATAACGTATTTGCAACGTTACGGTTTAAATTTTGTATATTCACAAGTTCTTTGATTTGTAACGAAGCCCTGTTACACTGTAATTTTAAATGTATTCGATAAGAATATTTTTTTAAGTACGAAGTGCTCCCCTTGACAAACTTTGTAAGATGTTAAAGACTCTAATGTTCTATATTTGCGTTATATGTAAGTATGTTTTCATTAATATTTTAGTTTTTAAATGTTATACTCTCATTAATATTAGATTATGTATATTTTCAAACAAAATTGTAATATAAATTAATGCAAGGGTAAGGTAAAATAAAAATTCTATTTATAATTTACACCTGAAGTACCATATAATCGAGCTCTAATAAACACTTTGATCACAAATTAAAGCCGGTACGTTGAATCACATGCTTATTCTGTTAGTTTTATATTTTAACCTTTCATTTCATTAAAAATTTATTTTTAATTTCAGTTAATCAATATTAAATTAACCGCGTTAATACATAATGTAATGATTATAATTCTACTGGGTGTTTAAAGGTCATCGGCTATATATTTATATTATAACTATTGTAGCGAGTGTATAATAGCGTAGGTGAAAAACTTCCACACGGTGCTTTCACGCTCGCGTTATTAGTAGAAACTACTGTTTAAAAAAGTCACCTTATACGTTTCGATACGCAGATATAAGTGAATTTAGTTTGCAAGAAATGATTAGAGAATGAATATTTTTCTTACGAAATCACGATAGATTTTTTAATAATACATTTTTGAATTTTTAAAATTTGTGAACGTCAAAGCGTTTCTAATACACTAAACCTCATATTTTCATCAAAATTGGGTCAAGTGACGTTTGGTATCTAAAAAGGGCACTTTCAAATTTTATTTTCTTGTTATTTAGGTTTTAGAACTTTGGAAAAACTTCTTACGGTAACTCAAACGCACTTTTAAATCTTTTTAATCTGTCAACGAGAAAATGCTTTTGGTAATAAAAATCTAATTATCCGTGAAGTTCATAGATGGCGACGATGGAAGATATGAAATTCCATGACAACAAATAGATTTATAGTCGAACCAGCCAAACCTGTTTTATCTGAGATTGCCATATTTGTAGATAACGTTTGCGTAACAGTTCATCAAAGTTCAATATTGCAAATGAACCATAACTACCAAATATTAGTAAAGATCTTGAACAGAGTATGTCTTACTAAAAAAAAATCTAAATATCCGTGAAGAGCATAGATGGTGACGATAGAAAATATGAAATTCCATGACAAACAGATTTATAGATTTCCTAATGTGCAAATGCAACTCGAAGTAACTAAACTTGATTCATTTGAGATTGCCATATTTGTAGATAACGTTTGCTTAACAGTTCATCAAAGCTCAATATTGTAAATGGACCATTACTACCAATATTAGGAAAGATCTTGAACGGAGTATAGTCTTACTAACAAAAATCTAAATATCCGTGAAGATCATAGATGGTGACGATAGAAGATATGAAATTCCATGACAACAAACAGATTTATAGATTTCCTAATGTGCATATGCAACTCGAACCAACAAACTTGATTTATCTAAGATTGTTATATTTGTAGATAACATTTGCTTAACAGTTCATCAAAGTTCAATATTGCAAATGGGCCATAACTACCAAATATTAGGAAAGATCTTGAACGGAGTAGTGTTACTAAAAAAAATCTAAATATCCGTGAAGATCACAGATGGTGACGATAGAAGATATGAAATTGCATGACAACAAACAGATTTATAGATTTCCTAATGTGCAAATGCAACTCGAAGCAACTAAACTTGTTTTATCTGAGATTGCCATATTTGTAGACAACGTTTGCGTAACAGTTCATCAAAGTTCAATATTGCAAATGAATCATAATTACCAAATATTAGTAAAGATCTTGAACGGGGTATATCCTTAATAAAAAAAAATCTAAATATCCGTGAAGATCATAGATGGTGACGATAGAAGATATGAAATTCCATGACAACAAACAGATTTATAGATTTCCTAATGTGCAAATGCAACTCGAACCAACGAAACTTGTTTTATCTGAGATTGCCATATTTGTAGACAACGTTTGCGTAACAGTTCACCAAAGTTCAATATTGCAAATGAACCATAACTACCAAATATTAGTAAAGATCTTGAACGGAGTATATATCCTTACTAAAAAAAGAAGATCATAGATGGCGTCAATAGAAGATATGAAATTCCATAACAACAAACAGATTTATAGATTTCCTAATGTGCGTATGCAACTCGAACCAACAAACTTGATTTATCTAAGATTGCTATATTTGTAGATAACATTTGCTTAACAGTTCCTCAATGTTCAATATAGCAAATGAACTATAACTACCAAATATTAGTACAGATCTGGAACAGAGTATAGTCTTACTAAAAAAATTTAAATATCCGTCAAGATCATAGATGATGACGATAGAAGATATGAAATTCTATGACAACAAACAGCTTTATAGATTTCCAATGTGCAAATGCAACTCAAACCAACCAAACTCGATGTATCTGAGATTACCATATTTGTAGATAACGTTTGCTTAACAGTTCATCAAAGTTCAATACTGCAAATGAACCATAACTACCAAATATTAGTCAAGATCTTGAACGGAGTATGGTTTTACTAAAAAAATCTAAATATCCGTGAAGATAATAGATGGTGACGATAGGGGATATGAAATTCCATGGCAACAAACAGATTTATAGATTTCCTAATGTGCATATACAACTCGAACCAACAAACTTGATTTACCTAAGATTGCTATATTTGTGGATAACATTTGCTTAACAGTGCATCAAAGTTCAATATTGCAAATGAACCATAACTACCGAATATTAGTACAATGATCTTGAACGCAGTATAGTCTTACTAAAAAATCTAAATATCCGTCAAGATCATAGATGGTGACGATAGAAGAAATGAAATTCTATGACAACAAACAGATTTATAGATTTCCAATGTGCAATATGGAACTCGAACCAACCAAACTTGATGTATCTAAGATTACCATATTTGTAGATAACGTTTGCTTAACAGTTCATCAAAGTTCAATACTGCAAATGAACCATAACTACCAAATATTAGTCAAGATTTTGAACGCAGTATGTTTACTAAAAAATCTAAATATCCGTGAAGATCATAGATGGCGACGATAGAAGGATATGAAATTCCATGACAACAAACAGATTTATAGATTTCCTAATGTGCATATGGAACTCGAACCAACAAACTTGATTTACCTAAGATTGCTATATTTGTGGATAACATTTGCTTAACAGTGCATCAAAGTTCAATATTGCAAATGAACCATAACTACCGAATATTAGTACATGTTTTGAACGCAGTATGGTTTTACTAAAAAAATCTAAATATCCGTGAAGATCATAGATGGTGACGATAGAGGATATGAAATTCCATGGCAACAAACAGATTTATAGATTTCCTAATGTGCATATACAACCCGAACCAACAAACTTGATTTACCTAAGATTGCTATATTTGTGGATAACATTTGCTTAACAGTGCATCAAAGTTCAATATTGCAAATGAACCATAACTACCGAATATTAGTACATGTTTTGAACGCAGTATAGTCTTACTAAAAAAATCTAAATATCCGTCAAGATCATAGATGGCGACGATAGAAGAAATGAAATTCTATGACAACAAACAGCTTTATAGATTTCCAATGTGCAAATGGAACTCGAACCAACCAAACTTGATGTATCTGAGATTACCATATTTGTAGATAACGTTTGCTTAACAGTTCATCAAAGTTCAATACTGCAAATGAACCATAACTACCAAATATTAGTCAAGATCTTGAACGGAGTATGGTTTTACTAAAAAAATCTAAATATCCGTGAAGATCATAGATGGTGACGATAGGGATATGAAATTCCATGGCAACAAACAGATTTATAGATTTCCTAATGTGCATATACAACTCGAACCAACAAACTTGATTTACCTAAGATTGCTATATTTGTGGATAACATTTGCTTAACAGTGCATCAAAGTTCAATATTGCAAATGAACCATAACTACCGAATATTAGTACATGTTTTGAACGCAGTATAGTCTTACTAAAAAAATCTAAATATCCGTCAAGATCATAGATGGCGACGATAGAAGAAATGAAATTCTATGACAACAAACAGCTTTATAGATTTCCAATGTGCAAATGGAACTCGAACCAACCAAACTTGATGTATCTGAGATTACCATATTTGTAGATAACGTTTGCTTAACAGTTCATCAAAGTTCAATACTGCAAATGAACCATAACTACCAAATATTAGTCAAGGTCTCAATCGGAGTATAGTCTGAAAGTTACACGATGGATATATAGTATTACCCATTACTTTAGAATATTATTCGTATTCGGTTAAATACAATATATGCATAAAGAAAAGTCTTATGTCTTTGTGCAATAGCTCAAACGCATTTTGAATTTTTTAAAATCTAATTCTAGAATACTAAAGCTTTGCATACCGATCTGCAAATGGGTTGGCAAAAGTCAAATTCGTTTCTGAGCTATTTTGGTTATAAAAACCTTATCTCAGAATGTTGAATTATTCGTTCTATCTGAACATTGCTTTACGTTTTTATTCAACTTATTAATGTTAAAATGAAATTAAACTCAAAAAATATTTTGAGCCATAGATTTTAGGTGAGGTCTAGGTGAATATCAGTACTTTTTGAATACAGAAACCTCCACTGGCTACACATTCCTGATTATAAGCGATGTAGCCACTACATAACTTTCGTATACATATCTACGTCTTGTTGCATTATGAAAAAGTATGTTTTGGATCATTTTTAAACTATGAAAACCATTGCCATAATAAAATTGAACGTTTGATTCCAATACTTACATGACGTGATATGCTTATACCCATATGACACTTTTAATCAGTTATATTAATCTTAAAGCTTGCTTAGTTTTCTATTTCTATTCTATATAAACAATGATTATATAAAATTGAATTACCTTTAAGCGGGATGTCTACACTTTTTATTCGTTACGTTTTGTTTTCCTGATATTCACTTAGCTAGGTATCTTGCTTGCTTTGGGGCTTGTGTAAAGTAGGTTTTAAAGCTTATTTTTAATATTACAAGAACTTTCATCAAGGAAATTTGTCTAAAATTGAATTACTTTTCAAAAAGGTCTCAACACTTTTTGGTCTAAAATTCTAACAAAAATTTGGGGTTTTATTAAAATCCGTTGGTTTCTTCTTCACTTTAAACTCCGATTAATAAATCTTAACTTCAATTACTACTGTTTATCTGAATCTAAAATGAGAGACTACTAGATTCTTTTATTTTAGCAAAAGTACATATATAGACTGTATTTGATGGTATAAATTGGTTGTCGAGGTTGTAGCATTCCTATGAGTACATGTAGTTACTAAAAAATAAAGTTAAAATGTTTCTTGACTGCGATCTGATATTAAGGAGACATCTTTTTCCTTTCATACGTATACATTCCTGCAAGATAACCTGCTCCCGCACCGGTTAGATACCGAAATCGTTTATTAACCACTCAATTGCTGTTCGCTTTCACGTTGTACCTACATGACGTAGAATACAAATCATACATACGAGAGATAGTAAATGTTGAATTTTTGTAACGGTGCGTGACATCATTGGCATTTTACTTAGATAAGATTGTTGTCAAAATGGTGATTAGGATAGTAACTAAGTTAAATGCTTATGGCTAATACGTGCCGGTATAAAAGCTCAAATACCTGATAATTCTATAATCATTGCAAGAACTGAAATGGATATACCTGTAAGGAATAGGGGGAGACTCTGGTACCTTCTTGATGCCAGTTTGTTTCAAATGTGTGTGGTGTGCAAGAAAAAATAATGTTAATATATCGCTGTCAACACTAGGATGTATTCAATCTATGGAATGCAGTATTTTTGTCAATTTTTAGAAAAGAAAATTTTCACATATAAAAGAGAAATAAATGATAAAGTGACCTAAGTACAACATGGCCACGTCACGGTATAATGTACCCTGGGCCTTAAACAGAAACGGCAGAACAGGAAAATTCTAACTTAGTTTAAGGGTTTATTTAACAAAGTAATATTATAAGACATAGTACCATAAAATGGGGTGACTTGAAAAAGTGTGATTTCTTGAAATATATTGCGTTGAAAATTATGAAGAAGTGGCAACGTCGCCTATCAGCTGAGGAAGCTACTGTACGGTTTCAGTCTCATATTGTTGAACAGTGGCGTATCATTTTATTTTTTTTTTGTACTTTTAGGAGTGACTTGAAAATCATGCCTAGAAGGTATCAACGGCGAGTAGGTACTCGAAATTACTGCAATTATCCAACGGAATCAGTACAACAGGCAGTTAGTCATTACAATAATAGGCAAGGCATTCTTGAAGCTGTTGGACCAAATATGGGATTCTGGTTGCCACTTTTTATCGCAAGGTAAATAAATGACACCAAAAAACACCAGGTGGTCAAAGTGCATTATCTACTGTGGATGAAACTGCAATTGTAAATTGCATTGCGTTAGCTGTTGATTGCAGATTCCCGTTAGAATGTGAAGACATAAGAGAATTAGTTAAAAGTTATTTAAATAGACGTGGTGTTACTGTTCCATTCTTTGCCGATAACATGCCGGGAAGGGAGTGGTACCTAGCCTTTGTAGAAAGACATATAAACTTTCTTTCAAAGAGACTATCACAGGCTATTAAAAAAAGCCGTTGATCCAGTAGCTATAGTAAATTATGACGAGACAAATTTCACAGACTATCCTAGCCGGGTAAAAGTCGCAGTTCATCAACGGGCCGAAAAATAATGGATTCGTCGAAGGCAGCAACATCTGTTATGTTTAGTATTTCCGCTGCAGGTGAAATGCTTCCTGTATATGTTGTGTATAAGGCAGATCACGACGTCTGGTCAAGTTGGACGGAAAACGGTCCGCTTAAAGCTCGATACAACACAAAAGCAAGCCGGGCTGGTCTGACACAAACTTGTTTGAAGAATGGTTTGTGACAGTAGCCTACCATATTTTCAATCTTTACCAGAAGGGCCACAAGTATTAATTGGCAATAACTTGTCAAGCCACATGTCGGTTCAAGTGATATCTCTATGCGAAGAGAACAATATAAAATTTCTGTTACTACTGCCAAATAGGAAGCATTTAACTCAGGCCCTTAATCTAAGCGTGTTTTGGCCTATTAAAAATGCTTGGCGCAAAATTTTGCGGGAAAGAAGTAACAGAGATGTAGTGCGCAAAGACGAATTTCACGGCTTTTAAATCGGACTTTAAATAGTATTGAAATTCAAAATGCGGCCAATATACGATCTGGATTTGAAGCCACCGGAATTTTTTCCTTTGTGTAGAGATAAAGTGCCGAATAAACTTTAAAAATACGTTCCTTCAGAAAAAGAAGCAGAGAATAGCACTACAGCCGCACTCAAAGAGATATTTCAGGAGGCTAGATACGGAAGCAACGATACACTAAAAGGGAGAAGAAAGAAACTTGATATTCAGCCAGGGAAAAGTATTGCAATTGAAGACATAGCTCCACAAAAATTCAAGACAAAAAATAAGAGTTTCTTCAAAATCTGAGACAGTAGAAGAAGATGATTATGACGCATTTCTAAAAGGGAAAGCGTCCCTGGATAAAACGGTTCAGTGACACTGACTGCATCAGGCGATGAATCGCTTTTTCTTGAAGATAGGAGTGACAATAATGCAGATACTACAGACATCGATGAAACAAACAGCGACGAAAAGATTCAAAAGAAGACTGAACAGTACAATGAAAAAGAAATTAGTGAATACCAGAACGACTTTGTTATAGTCGAACTCAAATCGGTAAAGAATATTTCTAAGAAAATTGTTGCAAAAATTGTTGGAACAGAAAACAATTCGTTTGTCTGCTCTTATTTAAGATCGCATTCAAAAATAAAAGATGCATACATTTTTCCACCAATTAAACAGGAATCGTTGGTAGAAAAAAGTGGAATTGTTAGAAAACTGGTTTCACAATAGTTTTCAGAAGAGCAGCCTTGCAGTTCCCATTTTACGGTAACTTAATTATTCAACCTTGTGGGACGAAAAATTAATACCAAAAGTTAACAGTTCCGCTGTCTTCTGACAAGCCTTCATGGAGAGGCTGTGACAGAGTTAAAACAATGCATTCTTTCTCAATAGAAAATAGTTTATCACTTCCTTTTAAAAATTTGTTTGTGGACCGGAACCTTTTTAAATATTTGGCTTGCAATTCGTCGCTTCCGATATGTATTAGCTTCGCCACATAAAAATTCTTCCCTACTGTTTTCTCTAACACATAATTGCCCTGTTTTAAAGCGCTGCTATAAAATGTGTGGCAGTTAAAAGATGCCATCAGATACCTCCGATCCACATGAACTGGTCGAATAGGTGTCACCTTCATCAGATGTTTACATTTCAACTGTAGCTTTCTTTTTAAAACTAAATATGTTCCGTACAGATTGTTTGCATTTTTCTAGACCTTCTTTTCGTTGTCTTTCATTAAAAATTCGTTGAATTTCGTCCTTCTCAGGAGCGCCAGTCAAAATTCGACATTTAGTTTTCTCGTGATCTGTGACGTTTAAGGCACTTTTTTGTGACTTTGGCCATGGCCGTATTCCTTCAGGACACTCTAAACCCAGATAAAATATGTTTTGCCGTAAATGCCAGTGGATATGCTTTTCCAGCTTTTAATTTTCGGTGCTTGGTCTTTCGTATCAATCAAATGTTGTAACCACAATATAACTTTGGACTATCCAGATATGTATGCAGATTCAATTGAATCTGTTGGCGTACCACCTCATCACATGGTTTAAAATTAACCCTAGGAAAAATAAACATGGGCGGTATACGAATTTCTAAGCGAGCTATTATGGTTACGTTTGATTCCCTTTCTCCTATTTGTTTTTGTCGCTTCGATGCAATTATCATGGTAGTATTTTGGACAGTGCAATTTCCAGTCTCCGCCATGTTGTAGACATCTGCGGCAGTAAACTGGTATTTCGAAATAACCTCCTTTAAATTTGTAAAAAAAAGTCCAACGTTATTTCTATTAAAGCTTGTGGCTCTAAAATCGTTAGTTGCCTCAGGTTTTCTCAGTTCCTGATGCCTTCTCATAAAGATTTTTGATTTGCTATCCAAGATTGAGGAATATTTTTTTTATTTGATGTGGAAAAAGAATATGCAAAACTTTTGAGCTGATTCCAATAGTCGTTGAAGACTTGTCCTCGAAACACTAAATTCTTTACTGGCTTTCCGTTGACTCATTTCATTTGTAACGGCAGCTTCAGCTTGTGTAATTCGCTCGTTATAGGGTCCTGGCTTATTCACTGTATTTTTACTTCTAAGCATCTGTAAATAAAAAGTAATAATTGTTGTAATTATTGTTTAAGTTTGTTATTTAAGCGATGGTGAAAATGTAACCAATCGCCGTAGGCCTCCTTGGGTCATAGCTCAAGGTACAAGGCAGTGCATAAAAAAGTAGATACAATCACATAACCTACAAACTATCATACCGATTACTAAAAGTGTATCAAATATCTTAGGCATAAGTATAGTATTTCATGCAATAAATAATTTCTATATTAATTTATGTTTACACTACATAAAAAAATCGTAATTTTATGAAAAAATTCATGTAACGTCCATTTAAAGACAACCAAGTGAATGGTGTTGGTTGTTACTGCACAGATGATTGTTTACATTGATGCCAGCTCGCTTGCTTGAAGTAACAATATATTTATTCGTGGTGGATCGAGGTACAAGACGGCTTAAGGTACTATCGGGCTCAAAAAATTCTGGTACACGTTGTTATTGTAGACACTTCCAAAATTCAAATTTGGATGTAGACACATTTGTTGTATGTAAATGGGACATCTCACGATTTTCAAGTAGGGGTTAAGAAACTGTCACTTTGATGTTTCATGGTCTAGTCTGCCAACGCAATTGATTAGGTGCTGTCAAACCAAATGCACACAGCCAAAATGTTGCTGTACCAGTATTTTTTGAGCGCGATAGTACATGACCTTCCTCTAAGCGTATTTGTAGATGGCGCATGTTTACCATTTATCATAATTCAGAGTTTCTTGTATATCATTTGTGAATTATAGTATGAAAGTATTTATTGATGCTGGCCATATTATTTTACTGAACGGTTGATCGTATTGCTAATGTTACTTATGTATAGCTTAACTTACTAATTACGTATATTATGTGTATATTTCCATTTTGTTGAGCACGAGGATTCTGTTTCACTATTCCTATATAAATAGTTTATGAAATCATGCCCGGTTGGACATAGATGAACAAGTGTCGACCTTTATGAAGTTGCGGCGTGTCTGGTGATGGAAAGGTTAATTTAAGGCTTATTATTAATGCAAATTATTTTTTATACTTATCGTCGTGAAAGATAATAGTTTAAAAAAACCAGGTTGTACTAATCTATTAAAAAACTGTTCAAACATTCTGATAAAAGGTAATTTAAATGAACTCTTATCAAAAAATAAAATGTTGCTAACTACACAAAGGACCCCGTACCATTTAAATGGTAGTTGGCTAAATTTTTGATATGTTGTAGATTGTAAGGTTCTGTTTAAAGACTACCATAGAGAGAAAGTCGAAAAATGGACTGTTTTTGCGCTACAGCTCGCCAAAGTTGTAAATGTGAAAGTGCTATTTTTAAATGTGATGTGCAAGAGTTTAACGAAATTATTTATTAACGCCAAACAATATAAGTAATTGCAACAATATATCTTGAATGTAAGATGGTGCCAGGTATACCCCTACAGTGAGCTCTCGAGGATAATTCAAAGTGAGATGAGGGAAGTCACTTAAATCATGTTCATTTATTTGAACCCAACGAGCATTCCGTCAACGAAGATTTTCTATTTCCACCCGGGCTTATATAATGTTAACCTGGCTTGCTTTTTCCAGTAATTGCTGAGCCAGCTCTTCGTCAGCTCCTAACATAAGAACGTGAGGGTGAATACGATAGAAATGGCCAAGGTTTTCGATATGTGTTATTGTAATTGTTTGACCAAGAAACTTAAAGATGGATTTGAGGTGACCGTTTCTGGTTTCAACTGTCCACCTTGTTTTAGTTATTATGCGGCACTCATTTGCTTCTTCAGTCGACAATTGGTTTTGGCCCCGTCCAAGAAAAGCTGGCATCTTGTTTGAAATACCCACATCGTCAAGCAGAGGTGTGGAATCTCGATATCCACGATCCAGCACAAAAATATCACCTTGGTGAAACCATGCTTATATTGCATCGCCATCCCAATTAAACTCATTGATCAACATTTTGGCATCATTATTTTTAGAGTCTGAAAAATAAGGACCTTGGATTGCTAGTATATATCCGTCTGGAGCTACAATGAGATCCGGTTTTACTAAGTGGCGACTCTTATGCACGTTGTAAGATTGTCTTAAGACACGAAAGTTATTAATTTTTGATATATATATATATATATATATATATATATATATATATATATATATAGTCAATATATGCAATTGCTATCGGTGTATTGGGTTGCGGATTATATAATTGGTTGGAAAATGTGTTACACGGTTGGAAATGTAATCCTCTCTTGTAATGGCTTCAAGTCCAATATAACTACGTACGAATCTTTGCATTAGCGGTTCTTTAACTGTAGCAATGGCCATACTTACAGCCTGTCTACTTTGGTAGTGAAAAATAATTTTCAAAAACTTGTCCGGCAAACCTTGCCGAATCTTGCATAAAAACATCAATAGGTCCTTTTTTGTCATAAATCTTTGTCCACCTTACCGAGGTATTGAATCATAAAACGTTTACAATTCCCGAAAATTGTTCTTTGGTAACGTGGACTACGGATTTGCAATCTTCTTCGCTAAAACTATCTTCGTCCGTGTATATCACTTTTTTGTGACTAACGAGTCGATTGAAAAGTGAATGATTCTACGGGTTTATTTTAAGCGGTCAGTAATAACAAAAAGGAGACAGTAATGAGATGAAGCGGTAAGTAATGGACCACTTTCCAACCTGTCGGGGAGCTACTATCGATTTAAACTATCAATGACAAATTGAAAACTTGCCAGGGTCAAGAGTATGCAACCATTTTTTCTCACGTGCGTAGATCGTGAGTGAACGCAAGCAATAGGTGAAAGCAAATAACACGTTTTCTTTAATAAGCATATTTAATAAGTGAATTATTGATAACAAGTAACGACAAAACTAATAGAAAAATAGTAAGCATAACATTTATGGCTTCTCATTAAAGTAAAAATTAAAAGTCGCATTGTCACGATCTTCAATATTAAATGAGAAGACGTGATGGATGTGTTCCAAAATTTTTTGATTTGAACTGTATAATGTTGCTTGTTCTTTAATTGTGAATAAAATCGTATACAAACCTAGGTAAAAGTACCACTCCCCTGTTTCGAGAACTAGTTCACCTCGAGGCTTCGCCTCTCGGTGAACTATACTTCTCTCGACCGGAATGGAACACTATCCGCCTCGGTATGTAATATACTATTACTGTAACGCGTTACAGTTTTACTAACCAAGCAGATGATTACCACCTCAGACGCACAGATATACAATTGGTGGATAATAGCATATATTTCTGACAAGAAAATAATTCACATAGAGAACGATAAGAATAATTACTTGATATTTGATTCAATAGAAAAATATTTAATTGTTTATTTACTCTGTAGGTTATTTATTAAAAAATCAATTATAGCATTAATATGTTTTTCTTTTTTAATATTGAGATCCTGAACACACTAAGTTTAGCCTCACTTGCTAACGCACTTAAAAACATATAGGAGAATGCAAGAGATTTTGGACTGCCAAAAGATACCTAAGAACCGCTACCTTAAGTTTTTTCATATTATAGGTGAGAGCAAAACAGGAACTAGGACGATGATTCTAGAGTTTAAAAGTCTTGTATAAAAATGTGGAATGCACCTGTTTAGCACGACAAGATGAAATTTGTACTGTGTATTTATGTTGTGAATGAATGAATCGAATATCCTAGCAGAAGTCACACGAGATAGTATCAAGGAATGTAATTCCGCAGAACAATAGCCGTTGTAATACTGATTATATAAAGAAAGAATTGAAACTATTCCTCTATGCTCAAGGGACTGTATGTCAGAAGTTAAGGATGGGACGTTTAAAAGCCTACTCACTCTTTTTTCAATACGGTTAATGATTCCAAGAGCGTATAGGGGACCACCGACTCAAAAGTGAGTATTACATTCTACATGAGGCCGATTTTGGGCCATATATAACAGGAAGAGGCAAAGTACTGCTTAGATCTGTACCAATATTTTACGAGCAGTTGCTTTAGTGGCTGACAGAAAGTGGCCAAATCATGATAGATTTGAAGATACAGTAATTTCTAACATAGTAATAGAATCTGAAAACTTAAGATCTGAGCCATTCATACTTATAATAGGAAATAATCGCTCTTTTTTGGCGGATACAAAGCAGCGTTGAGTTTTGTTAACATTAAACTTAACTTCCTCATTCAAGGATAAGTTTAATGTTTCTGTTGATTGGAATAGCCATTTCAGCTTTAACACTTTGATTTGAGAAAGAAGCTGGATTAGCAGTATGAGTAGACTGAGATGAACTAAAGTGAGGAGTGCCGTCGTCTGTAAAGTAATTAATCGAGTTAGTTGTTGAAGAAATGAGATCATTTATATATAGCAGAAAATGTGTAGTAGGTATCACTGATCCTTGCGGCACGCCCACTTAATGCCAATTTTGTTTAAAGTACGTATTCGTTTTTTATCAAGACAACTGGAAACCCAACTAATGAGCGTATCAGTTTGGCAAGTAAACACTTATGCCAAACTTGATTCAATGAGTTTCAAATCTCTAAAGCGACTGCAACTGTTTCACCGGATCTTTCTAATTGTGTTCTTCCAAACTTGGGTCATATATAAAAGAAGGTCACCTCTGCATGGTTCTGCCTAAAGCCATATTGATAATTACTAAGAAGTTTGTTAGATTCAAGGACAGAAAGTAGTTGTTTATCGAGCTTTTGCATGCCTTTAGACAAAATGGAAGTGATGGCAATTGGTCGGTAGTTTCGGTCTTGTTATCTTTTTTGGGAATAGATTGAACATTTGCTAACATTCACGATGAAGAAAATTCTCCAGAAGTAAGGATGGCAGTATTGATTTCAGCTTAGATAGGACTGGTACTAGTTCGGGGGAACATTTCCTGAGACAATAGCTGGGGGATACCGTCTGAGCCAATCGTCTTATTGGAATCAAGCTTATTGATCCACTATTCTAGGAGCTTGTAAAGACAATGAAGAGGTTTTATAGCGTATGATGAAAAGTAGCACGTTTCTTCCAGAATCATATAATACGAGTTTGATGCATGATTTTTGACCGTTTTATGGGATTTTCTTTTGGTATAAAATTTATGTTTCAAAGGTATTGTATTAACATAAAACCTTATTAAATTGGGTTAGGAAAGAGAATGACCTATACGTCTAAAATATGTGGAGGTTGGTTAGAGTTATCAAGGATTCTAGTGGACTAAGAAATCATTTGTATGACCTCATATAAAATAGCAATTGTTCCTGCGGACCAGCCAGATTAGTGGAAGATTCAAATTGACGCGAATTAGAGTGATGAACATTGACATCTCCCACAATTGAAATAACGCAAGATAAAATCTAAGACAGAGGGTAGTCCTCTTTCAAGCTAAAGTAATCAAGGAAAGTTACTGTCTTTGGGAGACCTATAGATGCAACAGTAGAATTTTACAAATTAGGCTGTTTGAACCAAATTACGTCAAACTTTTTATTCTCTAAAGAAGAAAAGCTCTTGCAAGTGACGTTATCCTTGAGATAAGCACATGCTCCTCTTTTGTATTGAAAGTTAGAGTGAAGATTGTATTGTGGAAAATTCAAGTCGGATGAATCGCATTTTCAGAGTAGGCTTGTGTTTCCGATAGAACCAAAATGTCAGGTTTTAATTGTTCACGCTGTTAGTTAACCGTACTAAAATTAGACAACATACCATGGATGTTAAACTAATGAATCAGAAAGTGAGTACTTTCGATAATAGAGGTCGTCTGGGTTTTGACCACCCGGACATCTGAACGGGGCAGAGTTTTACGTCAAAAACTTTTTACTCTAGCAACCACAGGTATCTTTCTGTTAATTTTAGACTCTCGATCCTATAAAAAGGTTACAGTGAAGCGAGAGGAAGAATAGGATGAAAATGAATTACGCATACGCAAATGGTGACCGACAGCCCGAATACAGAAAATCGTAAAACCAATATTAGGGAAACCATGGTAAGGGTGGTTGTACCTCGTTGGTTGGAAGGCAGTACGCATGCCTAACTAACTAAATTCATATGCAACTTAGGATAGCAAAATTATTTGTAACTATGTAGCTGCATTGTTTCAAATTAAGGCATCTTTACTAAAATGACTAGATCTCTCGCAATGCAAAAGTATTAGTTGAACTTAACACCCATTGATCATAACTGTTTAAATTTTTTGAGGGAACCTAATCTAAAGTCTTAGTACCGACCCTTTTTTGTCATTACTGGCAAACATGTTCATATTCATTACATTACACATCATGGTGTAACAACCCATATTGAGTTGTATTAAAATATACCTTAATTTAAGGTTTTTCATTCGTTCTGTTGTAAATATAAGAAAATTTATTTATTAATGATTTGTAGCTATGAGGTAGGCAACTTAATTTGCATTTTGGTGTAACTTAAGTGCATATCTTCTTAAGGGTATATATTTCTTAATGGTTTGTACTTCCACTTTAAATTTTCTTCTGATCATTTTATTCGCGCAACGCGACATCGTTGACTTAATTCTACTACTTCGTCTAATTTCAAGGTATCCATTTTTTTTCACTTCCTGATGACTGTTGTGTGTGCAGGAAGCATTTTTTTTGGGTTTTCAACCTAAATTTTAGTGTAAAGTGCCATTAATTTGATGGTAAGATATCTTTTAACGCATTATACTAAAAATTAAAACATTTGCTCTTTTCAGGCACTTTTACTTCACTTTTACTTTTATTTTACTTTCCTTTCTTTTATTTTTACTTTGATTACATTTTAAATACGCATTTAATTTTACTGTTGCGTACGCTTTCATTTTATGATTGCAATTTTTATTGGAAAATTTCAAGATAATGCATTAAACGGATTATTCCATTTCATGAAGATAAATTTATAAGAAATGAAATTCCAGTTTGGGTGTGCTTTATAACGTAAAGCATTATTTCAAGATATTGCGCAATATTGATGCAAAGATGACATCACCTTCGTTGAAATTTCCGTAATCATTTAGATACCAGAGGTTATTAAAAAATTTGTGCACAAAAATTTTACGAACAGGTATTTGATGTTTAATGATTTTTTAGTAATTTAAGGCTATTTTTAAGATATATTTTATTTAACCCTATCATTTTAACTGTTAATAAACATAGTTGTATATTTTTTATTTTTTTTACATTGTGATAAAATTTTCAGTGTAAAACTCGGTTTAGTTATTCCGAGTATAATTAAAAAATAACTTGGCGTCCGAGATCATTTTTATTAGTGTTGCATTGCATTTTTTTTTATATTGATGTTCAGTGGAAGTAAGCTAGCAGATTTTGTGGTAATCAAGCAAATCAAAAGACTGGCCCTATATTAATTTACCGACTGGGACAAAGGCATTTGTGTTGAATGGTTAGTATCTCCAGTTAGTTAACGATCTGTGTTTTTGGAGAATTTTTAAACTTATTTCTTTATAATATTATTAAGACACTTTATATTTTATACGATTACCAGTTCGACCACTATTTTATAATGTCCCACTTAAAACTACCGGCACCACTTTCTCGACGACTGATAGAGATATTCGATTTCTGTAAAAGGAATTCACTATAATGTATAAATGACTTTAGTTTTAAGTGACAACGTTCTTTCTCCTCATTGAGATACAGGTGGCGTTGAGATGGAAAGAAATTAATCGATCGTAGGAACCTTGAAAATAGGTGAATGTGAAAAGGTACTTAATTCTGAGAATCTTTTTTAAATCAAATTTTAGACGATAGGTCCTTTAAGGACATTTTTCATAGTAAAATAGTCTCGATAGTAATGAAACAAATTCATTTAAACTCTAGGTTTGACCGGAAATTACATTGTTTTAGTGTCAGTGGGATACTGTGTACATTTTGATAAAAAATGAAAGAAAATATTATTTTAGCACCTTTTTAAATGTAATCTTACATCTACAATTAAAAATAATAATGTTAATAACACAATTAGGTAGATAATTAATTTTTATTTTACATAACCTAAACAAGTGAACAATTATTTAAACGGAGATTTCATTTAAAAAGTCAGATGAAATGTTCAAAATTGTTTCCATCGTTCTGAACACACATATCTTTTCAAGAGTTCAGTTCTAGAAACTTTTAATAACGCCTCTCTGTTAATCGCTGCCACGGAAGCATAAACTTTGTTATAAAGGTTAGCCATATCTTCAATGGGTTCTTGGTAAAGAGTACTTTTCGAATAACCCCACAAAAAAGTCTAATGGAGTTAGATCAGGTGACCGGGTCGGCCACCTGATAACACCATCAGTACCAATCCATATTTTTATGTAAATAATTTTTAACAATTTCAGCATTATGCGGTGACACGCCATATTGTTGAAACCAAACATTAGGTAACCAAACACAAACATTATTTAATAAATGAGGCAAAAGATTTTCTAAAAATCTAAATATCGCTGTCCGTTTAACGTGCCATGAAAAAAGATGTGATCCTACCATGCACCCATTGACGATTCCGCACCAAACGTTTATTCCAAACATGGTTTGGTTTCGTGTTTGTCTCAACCATCGAGGATTTTCCTCTGACCAGCATCTACAGTTTGTATACTACACCATTATTATGAAACCGGCTTTCGTTGCTCCACATAATTCTATTTAAGAGATTTTTCTGCTCCTCTAACATAACAATAAATTGCGATAAAAAATCCATTCTCCGTTGATGATCACCTGGTTTTAAGTGATGAACTAGACGTTCTTTGTAAGGGAAATATTTATTTTGTTTTAACATTCTCTGGCAAGAAGATTTAGAAATATTACACAGTCTCGAGCTACCTGGAGGGAGTACGGGGATTATTGTTGACCGTTTGTAGTACCAAAGCTTTTCATCAGTTCTTTCATTTTTCCTTCGGGTACGTTTTGGATTTTTAAACTACCGTAGTTTTTACAAAGGATTTTGGGGTTGGTTTGGGTCTTCCTCCGTAAACATCTGTGGCCTCTGTTGCGTTTTTATGACATTCACCGTATATTATTATAATATTTTTATCAAACTTTGATTTAAAGAAGTTGTGATAATATATGTCAAAAAAAATTATATTAAAATTAAAATATCTGGAAGACTATTGACTTTTCGAAAAAATGTTCATGTTATAAAAAAATCTTAGAATTAAGTGCCCTTCCACATTCACCTACTTTCAAGGTTCTTGGGATCGATTAATTTCTTTGCATCTCAACGCCATCTATACCTCAATGAGGAGAAAGGCCGGTGTCACTCAAAACTAAGGTCATTTATACATTACAGTGAATTCCTTTTACAGAAATCGAATATCTCTTTCAGTCACCAAGAAAATGGTGCCGGGAGTTTTAAGTGTGACACATTGTTAAAGGTTGAAATTGAAAATATAATATGTGAACTGAATTAATTTTTACCCTTGTGTTTTAGCACTGAAAATAACAGAAGCAGTGCAAATTAATTATATTAAAGTACCATCAGCTGTACAAAATAACTCGGATCACTCAGCAATACTAGATTGTAATTATTCCCTTCGTCCTGATGATACGGAATTAGTAGTAAAGTGGTACCTAAATGACGCTGTTGTTTATCAATGGATACCTCCACAAAAACCACAAGCTTTAGGATTGATGAAAGATAAACTAAATCTCAGCTACGAAGCATCTGATGACTCTAAAATGATGTATAGAGCAATGAAAATTATTAAACCCACAAGTGATATGGCTGGTGAATATAAATGTTTTGTATCGACATTTGCAGATGAAGATTTTAGTATGAAAAGCATGATAGTGTTTGGTAAGTATAATATAATCAAATATTTATACCACTTCTTAATTCTTTTAGTTCCGGAGAGTTCTCTTGAATTGTTTCAAAGTGGATACGATAATCAAAAAATTAACTTTACGTGTATTGCATCAGAAGTCTATCCTGAACCAAAATTGATAATTTTTAAAGATGTGAAAGAAGAATATCAAAATAGGTAATTTTGAGTTCTAAATGTTTCCGTTATTCTAATGCATTTGCTATTTATGATTTAGAAAATATCTACAGGCGATTGAATGGAGTACTAGTAGGCTTTCAAGTGGAAGATATTCTTTGGCTACTGTAAGTTCTGTTCATTTAAACAAATTATCTCTTGGATCGTTAATACACTGTGAACTGCGAATTCCTGGAACTGGATACGTCAAACGGAGAAGTATGCTGTATTATCCCATCAGTAAGGAAACTTTTTAAATAGTAATATCCCGAACCCAAACTTTTATAATAAAAGCGAAAACTGTGTTTGTATTAAATGTCAAAAACTATTAAATATAGCTCGAGAGTGAGAATAAATATAAAAATAATTTTCCAGATTCTTTCTCAAACTTGTTACGGGTTCTCGTGTCTACTGTCTGGTAACAAGTTTTTGAAGATCTGTCTAATTGCTTTCAACATTTTCACTTTGTGCTATTGTTTTTTTTTACTCAAAATTAAAAAATAAAGATAAGTGTTTAATCTCGGGTTATTTGAGACTAATTGTGTAGACTGGTCCTTGCACCCCGTAAGTAATTGAACTAGTGATATCTGTCTCAATACTTTTTATTAAGTCTAACATCACAACTATTTATAGTAATTATTCTAGTGCTGACTAATGTAGAATTTCTTTATGCTACACTGTAATTCTGTATACTGTATACCGTGGTATACTGTATACTGTGGAAGCACTGGTGGTTCCACAGTGGTTCCATCACAATCCTTTCTCTATGGTAGACTGTTTGTTGCTTCGTATTCGTGTACAATTCCCTTGATTGGTTCTAGTATAGAACGCTACGATTTTTTGGATGCGTCGCAGAACCCGTACGACTGTAGTTGGTCTTCTGTGTGGTGGATCCACCTCGGCATCTGAAGCTCTTCTATGAAGATTAACTCAATGTGAAACTCCATCCACTTCGTGCTCTGTTGCTGGGCACCTGTTGATTACAGTTGAGTGAGCTTCACTACAACTCTTGGATTAGCAGCTTGGCTGTTATAGTTACTACACTAGCTCACCCCAGTGGGTCGAATATTTTCGTTGTCTCTGATAATTTACTCCTCTTCGTTACTAATTTCCTGCTGAGTTTCATTGGTTCCATCTAACACCTAGAGATTTTCTTGCTTCGCCTTCCTAGATGTTCATTGGTTCAGGTGTCTTGCTTACGTGCTTCCATAAATCTTGAATAGTTTTGCGCCTGTTAGCAAGTTGTCCACGTAGTAGTCGTTTTTCTATCCAAAATTTTTAGCTAAATACAGATATTTGTACGGGAACGGTAACAAGATGGAATTTATTAAAAGTGAAAGAAGTAAAAACAAATTATTAATCGAAGTGTATTTGTTTATTAATGACAAAGTTGTTGATAATAAAGTTAATTGGAAAAAAGCTTGCAAGTGTAGGCGCTGCTAAACTATATAATACCATCAAAGAAAATGTTAAATCTGCTAGAGCCACAGTTTATCATCAGAAACTGTTCGTCAAGCAGTAGCAGCAAGATTTTCTGCAGTAAGTTCCATCAAAAAAACTATCAGGAATATTCGAGCAACACAAAATTTGGGTCCCGCAGTTCCAAACTATCGGCAAAACATCCAATTTCCACCGGAGTTTACGGTCACTTCAAATGGGAAGATTATACGATAAAGGGAAGGTGGAAGATCGGCTAATAATTTTTTGTACTAAAAGGAATTTGGAATCATTCGCACATTGGTATGCATATTAAACCTTGAAAATTACTCCGCTTCTTTTCGGGCAGTTGTATACCGTACATGGTTTACAAAGTAATAAGCTTTTCCACTAGTTTACGCGTTTCTACCAAATAAAACCGATGAAACTTATTCTGAACTTTTTTGCAAATTTAAATGATACAAATCCATAAACAATAATGACTGATTTTTGAAAGTGCGGTAAATAATGTCGTGCATGATGTATATTCCAAAACAAGAGACAGGGGGCGTTTTTTCCACTTCTGTTAGGAAATTTTCCGACATATTCAATCGAATGGTATGAAAAACAGATATGAAGTAGATGCGGACTTTGCACTAAAAATGAAAATGGTCACTGTATCATCTTTTGTACCGCAAGAATATGTAATTGAATATTTTTGTCTCCTGAAGAAGCACAACCCATAATTGATTATTTTGAGCACACGTAGATTGGTCGCCCAAATCGAAGACATCGTCGTCCACCGCGATTTCCTTTATGTAGAATTGTTATGAAAGCACTCTTGAAGGTGAACCAAAAACTAACAACAGCATCGAAGGTTGGCATAGAGGTTTGCAGGAGTTGCTTTCAGCGAATTACCCTAACATTTCGAAATTTAAACAGGCTATTAAACCAAAACAATGCCCTAACGAGTAGAAAATAGAACTACTTTTGTCCGGTGTTGAATTCAATGGAGACTACCGTGATTGTGTGGGAAAAATAATTCGCATAGCGCAGAATTTTGAGTATAGCATAGATATTACAGGATACGTTCGCATTCTTGCTCACAACATTGGTTATTAAGTGTATATGTATTTGTAAATAAAGTTAACTAAATTTGATGTAAGTGTAACCGTAAACTTCAGTTTTCCGGTCTAGGTGTTTCTGACCATTGTTGGTGTTTTAAAGTCAGCTAAATGGAGTGATTTACGGGACTTCTTTGCAAACTTTCCATGGTGTGAATATTGTTTTAAGTCGCCCTCTTGTTAGAATATTGCTTCTTCAGTATCTGCAGTCATCCTCATGGGCATGGAGGTAGACATTCCCAAAAAACAAAATCGTATAGGTCATTCACGTTCTCAACCCTGGTTTAATAAGACTTATGCTAATGCATTATTGAAAATTTTATATTGAATGGAAACATAATAAAACGGCCGAGAGCCATGCAGATTACGTGGGTGCTAGCAATTACGGCAAGTGTTATCAGTAAAACTAAAAAGTTGTTTGAACAACGAAAATGCAATGAATTAGTTACATCTTCTTTGGGCAGTCGCAAATTTGGGCGTTTAGCTGAAGCCATCAGTAAACACTTTGGTACATCCTCATTTTCCCCATAGCATCTTTTGACGGATCTGTAGTTGCTGAATCTCTATACTAAGTCAATCGTTCTCTCGAACTACCGACTAATTGCCGTCACCTCAATTTTGTCTAAAGTGACCCCTAATATGGGGAAAGTTAACTGGTTATCTCCTTTCATATGTGATCCAAGTTTGGAACGATACATTAGAACAATGTCGCGAAACAGTTGTAGTCGTTTTAGATATCTCAAAGGCATTTGCCCAGGTGAGGTATAAGTGTTTACTTGTCAAACTCTACTCGTTTGGGTTAAATGATACGATCACCAACTGGGTTTCTAGTTTCCTTGATAAAAGACGAATACCTGTCGGAGTTGGTTTTTTTTTCAAAATAAGTTAGCATTAACGCGGGCGTGCCACAGGGATCAGTTATAGCGCTTACACTTTTTATGCTATACATAAGTGATCTTATTTCTTTAGCGACTAACCCGATTCATGGCTTTGCTGGCGACAGCACTCTTCGTTATAGTTCATCTCAGTCTACTCAAAATGGTAATCCACCTTCTATCTCAAATCAAGACATTAAATTTGAAATGGGAATTTCAATGATGAAAGGCATTCAACGTATCCCCGAATGGGAAAGTAATAATCCAGTTAAATTCAATGTTAATAAAATTCAGTGTTACCTTGTGTACGCCAAAAAGATCTATTGTAAATATTAATGGCTCAGATCTTAAATTCCGACGTAAAGTTCCTTGAGCTTAGAAGGATCGTTTCAGTTCTATCTTTGTATTATTGGTATTACAGTGGCCATTGCGCTGCTGAATTACATTCTTTGATACCATCTCGACCCACCTTTGCTAGGAATACTCGGTTCGCTCATTCACATAATCTATATGTAATACTAATCTCTACTTGTCGTATCAATCGGGCGCAATCCGTATTCTTCTATACGGCTTCTAAACTCTGCAATGATTTGCCTAGTTCCTGTTTCGCTCTCACATGATATGAAAAAAGTCAATATATATATATATATATATATATATATATATATATATATATATATATATATATATATATATATTGAATAGTGATAAAAAACATCATCATCGAAATGTTAACAGAATTGCTACATAAATCAAAATACTCATTTCAAATTTCATTACCTAGTTACCTAAAACGCTGTGAAACCAGCTGGTGTCCGTATTGGCCTCTTTACTAAAATTACTGTAAATTCGGAATACTACAATAATAAAAGATTATGACAAATATATTGCGTCCTCTTTGCGACGCATAACCACATATAATTTTAATACAAATTCGTTAGTATAATAACTAGAAAACACTAAGATAAATTTTGAATCGTAATACGGATGGATACGAATGCACGAAAGGTTAAGCCATACAAAAATCAAACGTGAATGTCAAAAATCAGCGTATTCAAACGTCGGTATATATAACAAAAATACAGGAATTTATTAAAATTTTGTCAACCGCTGCAAGCAAAATACACAAAACAGTTTATCTTGTATTCGGAACAGACCTTTTGTTATACAGACACCTAGGATATCTAGAAGATGGCCTCGACGGCGGCGGCAATATAATCAATGTAGAAACTCGAACTCCAAATATGACTTAACTCGTGAAATTTCTTTCAATACGTTTTGATTGATCTTACAATTGGTTGTACGTTACACTATTACTTAAACTTCCATAAAACTTGAGTACTCTACTATATACAAGTACTGACTATCACTTATTAATTTAAATTTATCAAATGAACGAAAAGCGTTTATATTTACAGCAAGTTTGCATTTTGTTTATTTGAATTGCGTAACATACCTAAAACTACCTCTTCAAAAGGAATTCGTTAAATTAATCGGTACAAACAAGATGCAATACAGCAAGTCCATAGAACAAAGCTAAGCACTTCAAAGAACAAGAACACTCCTTTCTATGTCCAAATCTTCTCATCCTAAACAAATGATACAGAACAGAAAAAACTCGGGGATGTGGTGAACCTACATATTTTCCCTTTTATTGGAAACGGAGATCACTTACTCCACGGTAATTTGATACAGCCCCAGTATGTAGTAACTTATTCCGCCCCATAACTACCCCTCTCGCGTATGTTGCGATCACCGCAAACAAACAAAAAAACGTGAGTCCTGCTCTCTACGGCATTTCTAACAGAATTAATTACTACCTTATTCAGAATTCGCCATCTTCCATACTAACAATTTCCATCTTACTTAAATCTATAAGTTAGCCTCTCATAAAAAGATCGCTTACATTTTAAGCGCGCTAAAAATGATACTCAACATGAAAATAATCGAGAGAAAGAAATTATATCATGCTACAACTGCAAAGTCAGCTTCCTAGTAATCGACCAAAGTGATATCGCTAAATTATTTTTCTTTAGTACTTATTGCAGCTCAAATAAATTCCTCTCATTCTACAATGACAAAATTTAGCAAAAGTGATATGGTATGCTACATTCAGAAATATCTATGGCACCACATATCCACGCCATTACACGTGGACGTTATCAGGAACAAAATACTATTTAATTTCAAACCTTGCATAATTTATACAATTACAATTCCAACTCCCTGGAATTTTATCGAAGACATCTATCTTAAACACAATGCGGCAGATTTTTTTTAATTCTTAAAAAACGTAATTTCTCTCTTTCAACTAACTAAATTCCTAAAACTTAATATAACGAGAATACTTATTGACACAAAACTTAGTCTATTATTAATCTAACCGTAAACGCCAGTATCACCAGTTTGTGAAACGTAATTTTACAAATAAAATTTACACACAAAGTGACAATTTCTCAGCTGAAGGAAAGAGAACCGTGTAAGCTCTCATTTTCATAATTAAACTAGCCGTACCAGAATGGGGGGGGGGCGATATTAAAATTTTGTGATACACCTGTCTCATAATTTTAATTGAAGAGTATGTTTACCAATTTTCGATCAGTCGACCCATGGAATAAAAAGTTTCACAAAAAAAATTCAACCCCCAATTTCACCCCTTTAGGGGTGGAATTTCGAAAAACCCTTTCTTAGTGGATACCTACACTTCACAAAGAACACACCCTTAATCGATAAATCCCCACCGATGTAGCTGTTAAATGACATTTGCGGCGCGCGAACTGTCAAACGCGCGAAGTTTAAATAGTCGTTAAGTTTTATTAAATTTTCTTATTTTTTATGCAATTTTCTTAATTTTTCTTTCCGTAAGAACCTTCTACAGAGTATTATAAAACTTAAAAAAAATCAATGAAATCTGTAAAGTCTTTCTCTAGTTATGGCGTGACGAAGGAAAATTTGTATTTATTGTGTAATATATACATGTATACTTGCTTTTGTTAAGATACAAAGAATAAAGTGAATAACGTTAATGTTGAGATATCTTGAGAATTTACTTCTTCTTTTCTTTTCAAGCAGACCTGGATAACTGGAGCGGTAAGTGTCTCAATATAGGTAAAAGTTTCCCACTGTTATTATTTGATATTTAAAATAGGTATATGTCCGGTTACACAAAAGCTGATTAAAGTCTCATTGAGAAGTTCTCCTTTTTTGACAAATGTAATTATAGACATAAAATTAACGCGATAAGATTAAGAACAGAAATAAATGAAAAGCTATTCGTATCTTTCGATAATAAACGAAGTACTTTGCGTAGTTTTCATTCATTTTGTAATTTTGCGACAGTGTGAACTCAAGTAGATGTTATGGTTCATCATTTAGGTGAAAGACAACGAATAGACTTTCTAATAATGATTGGTTGTGGTGACAGAACCAGAACTCAAACGGAGGTATGTGAAATGCTCAATGCCAAGTATCCCGATCGTCTCACATCACAGGTAACAGTTAGCAGAATAGAGAAAAAATCGTGAAGCTGGACATGTTCGAGATAGTCCTAAAGTAGGTCCAAATGTCCACATTGATGAAGAAACCCAGTTGAATATTTTACTGAGTATGGAAGAAAATCCGCACGCATCGAGTGGATAAATTGTTAGCGAACATACAGTAAGCAAGACATCGGTGTTACGTGTTTTGGAGAGATAAAAGATGCATCCGTACAAAGTTATCCCGGTGCACGAGTTAAATGAGAATGATGATGATCGTAGGATCGAGTTCTGCGAATAATAATGAATGTCAGGCAGACCCTCAGTTTACAAATAGAATCCTTTTTTTCTGACGAAGTGATATTTTGTTTAAATGGCATCGTCAATAAACAAAATTGCAGTTGCACTGAATTATACCCAAAGGTACGTAAACTCCTTACTGTGGACCACCCATATTGACCAAACTTACCTTTTTTTTCAGAAGAACACCTTGCACATGTTTACATTTTTGGATTCTTCTCGACTTACTCGTTTCTGCAATATAAGGTTTTGCAATGTTATACGAGGTAGTTTAAAATATATAATACGTATACTGACCTCCATAAAAATTGCAACACCTAGAATTTATTGAACGGTTTTATTGAAATTTTCATCAACGATGTCTTTCATTAGAACAAACAAACGATTAAAACTTGAAAACAAAAAATGCTTTTTTCAATAATGAGTTGCTCCGCCACAATTTGTAATGCACTCATTTAGACGCGTGGCATGCTATCAATCAAGTGATCTATAACTACCTGTGGTATATCAACCTAAGCTTCTTGAATCCGTAGCCGGAGATCGTGTAAGTTATCTGGAGGGTGTGGTAAATTACCCAGTCGCCCACCGACCGCATCCCATACATGTTCAATGGGCGACAAATCAGGCGACCGAACAGGCCATGGGAAGACGGCAATGTTAGCTTCTTCCAAAAAACGTGTTGTAGCCTTTGCCGTATGAGGGCATGCATTATCCTGTTGGAAAATGGAATTTTCCAGCCCCTGAAGATATGGGAGCGCAACGGGTTCTAGCACATTGGCAATATAACCAGCGGCGTTTAAGTTACCATCAATGAAGACCAAGGCTGATCTGCTACCGTAACATATTGCACCCCATATCATCACTCCGTGTGTGAGAGCTGTGTTGCGTTCCACAAACATGTTAGATTTCTACGTTCTCCACGCATCCGTCTGACCCTCCTACGGCCATCGTGGGCCCACAAGCAAAATCAGGACTCGTCACTAAACACAATTCGATGCCATTCTTGCGCCCAATTCGCTTTTTCGTTGCTCCATTCTAGACTGCGTAGACGGTGAAGTGGTGTAAGAGGAAGACATAAAAATGGACGATATGAACGCAGCCCATAAGGCCTTATCCGGCGATAAACAGATGACATTGACATTCTGGATCCTACACCTCTCATCCAATCATTTGCAATCGATTGAGTTGTTGAAAATCTGTCTCTTGTGGCCAAAAGTCTTAAGCGACGTTCTTCGCGATCTGTAGTCCTGCGGGGACGTCCAGATCCAGGGCGACATTGTTGCACCCCCTTCCTCGGACCATGTGGGCCAATATCTCAACACCGTTGTAACATTTCGGTTTACACGACGACCAATTTCTCTTAGCGAATGTCCGGCCTCTCTCATGTCAATAATACGGCCCCGTTCAAAATCAGTCAATTGAGAAAAATGTTATGTTGACGTATTCTTGGCATTGTTCCCAAGTTCTGAACGAAATTGTGAACAAAGAATTTGCAAGATTTACAGTTAATTACACACTGATTGGTTTATTTCTTTAAATTTATTATTACTAAGTGCAAAGGAAAAAAAAACTACTAGCTAGATTTTATTCAAATTTTAATCGTTTGTTTGTTCTAATGAAAGACATCGTTGACAAAAATTTCAATAAAATCGTTCAACAAACTCTAGGTGTTGCAATTTTTATGTAAGTCAGTGTATATTAATTTCGTAGCAACTTTAGCACCCTGTAGCATTGTACAGATTTGACATCAAAAAATCTACTTACGTTCAAACGATTTTTAATACAGTCTACTATTGTCCAAGATTACTAACAGCGGAATATGTCTTTTTTGTATACAGGATTGGTCGAAAATTGAAATGATTATTTTCTGTTTTTTTAATGAAACACCCTGTATTTTAGTATTGTAATGAAGTATTCCTATACCCAACTGCCTTAATTTGTGAGTTATTGAAACAAGAGTTAGATAAAATTTTATTAGGTTGGCCGTAAAAATATTGAATTAAAAATAATTTTTCGAAAAAAAGATTTCATAATAATCTAGAGTGATTCCTAATTGGTTAATATTTGGTAAGATATCAAAATACCTAAGTAATTAAGATTGTTTGTGTGTAAAACATTAATAAAAACACAAATAATAGGTATTCGTATCACAATCATTTTACAAAATCTAAACTTTATACCTAGTAACAAATAAACATAAACTGAAGTACGTTTAATATTGAAGTAAAATAAAATAAAATGTAAAACAATGTAGTTATTTAAGAAAAAAACAACAAAAACGTTTACTTCACAATAAATGTTCAACAGGGCCTCCGTCGACGTCGTTACATAATTGCAAGCGATCATCAAAAGAGCACATTTCTGTTCAATCTCGTACATTCATTTCTAATTCTCTCCTTCATATCTTCTTTAGTTGTAGAAGGTGTTTTATACACCTTATATTTCATATAGTCCCAGAAAAAAGTCTTGTTTAACCTTAGAGATCGTGGTGGCCACCTTACGGGTTCTCCTCTTCCAATCCATCTTTCCGGAAAATTATGATTTAAATGCTCATTTACTAAAAATTGTGATGTACAGGAGCGCCGTCATGTAATATCTACATTATCTGACGTATGTTCAACGGTACTACTTCCAATAATACCATCAAATCGTTTAGGTTATCCTCGAAAAGGTAGGGGTCCGATGACATAATTTCCAAGAATTCCAACCCAAACATTTAACGACCATCTTGTCTGACTGTGGCTGAGAATGTAGTGCGGATTAGCAGTTGAGTAATAGTGGAAAGTATGGTTGTTTAGAGTACCATTCTTATGGAAAGTAGCTTTATGTCCAAATAAAACATATTAAAAAAAAACAATGCGCTCTGTTCCTGCGCTCACCGACTCTACTCTTTTATTATAATCATCCTCATTAAGCTCTTGATGCAATTGTGTATGATATGGATGCACGTTATTCTTTTCTAAAATCCTGCCTACACTACGACCACTAATTTCAAAAGTATTTGCAATTTCCCTCGTACTAATATGCTGATTCTCACTAACACTAAGAATTACGTTTAATTCATTTTTTTCAGTTAGTACAGTTTTTATTCGTTCAGGTTTTTCGTAATCTACGTGTCCAGTCCGCTGAAACCGTCCTAATAAACTTTGACAAGCTTCTGTTCTTGGTTGTCGGCTATTAGGCAAAGGCTGATGATAAATTCTTCTTGCTAGTAGCACATTTTTGTAACACTCTCCTAGCACAAAAACCATATTAGTCAGTTCTTCCTGAGAACAATTCATGTTAGTAATAGTAAAAAAGAGCAATAGGAACTAATAGTGTAATGTTAAAATTTTTAAACAAGTTTGATGTCAAAGTCATCGGCAACTAGAATATTGTGCGTTTTTATGAATGTTTACACACCAACACACAACTACTTAGGTATTTTGATATCTCACAAATATTAACACGTTAAGGACCAGTATAGATGCATATGTAATTTTTTTTTTTGAAAAATTATGTTTGGTTCAATATTTCCACGGTCAACCTAATAAAATTTTACCTAATTCTTGTTTCAATTAATGTTTGGCTGAAAGAATCACGAATAACTCACAAATTGAGGCAATTAGGTATAGGGAATATTTAAGAAATAATAAAGTACCATACAATAACATTTCATTACAATACTAAAACACAGGGTGTGTTATTTAAAAAAACCGAGAACACAATCATTTTAATTTTCGACCAATCCTGTATACAAAAGAGAAATATTCCGCTATGTTAATAATTTTGGACAACACTAGACCATATTAAAAATAATTTGAAAGTAAACAGATTTTTTGATGTCAAATCTGTACAGTGCTACAGGGTGCTAATGTTGATACGAAATTAATAAAAGAGCGCTTATATCTTTTAAACTACCTCGTATAACATTGCAAAACCTTATATTGCAGAAAAGAGTAAATCGAGAAGAATCCAAAAATGTAAAAATATGCAGGGTGTTCTATGAAAAAGGTAAGTTTGGTTCACCCTGTCAACATGGGTGGCCCTGTGTATTTGAAAATATTTTCAAAGTATGGTCCCATCTATGCTTCAACTTTTATCTAAATAGATTTTTCGTATCTCTTACGACAAATGAGTAATTGCACTTCCTCGCAGTAATGCCGCACCCTGCATATTGAGATAAGCGAGATAAGCGTCAATGGCCCTTTGAAGACCTCGGCAGAAGTCACACAGCATCTGCCAAAGATACGTGGGAACGGCGAGTGGACCATCAAACTTGCAGGTGCGGCCTATGAGCTTTATGAGCAGCAAAAGCCTGATACGCGATACATCAACACGCAAATCCGACAATAGCAATAAAGATAGGTGCGAGCTATGGTTTTAGCACTCCACAATGCAGTGTAATAGCAGTCATTATATTTCGACAGGATTATTGAACAATATTCTTTGGAAACTATCATCTTCCAATCACCTAGAAACTTATCAGATAAATAAGTGCACTATTACAAGTTTGTAAATGATTTCATCCTTGACAAATCAAGAGGAATATTTTTTAGGAAGATCATAACACGATTTTTCTTAGACAAGCACTAAAACTCAGTACTCATAAATGAAATATAAAAAGTAGAGCATTCATAAGTAAGAGTGTCCAATTTAGGTACTGCGTGCAGACAGAGCGTTAGGTACAACATGACCTTTGTTTTTAAGGTGGATGATGTTGAAATCATATTGTAGAAGACTATAACCTTATCGTACAAACCGTTCAGAAGAGTTTTGAAGTTTGTTCAACCACATAAACGAGTGGTGATCGGACATCAACGAGAAGTGTGCGGCTTCCATATAGGATCAAAATTTCGGCCTTCGACAAAGAGCTACCTACACAGAATGACCTGTGCCTGTAGTATTTCGACTCAATTTATACATTTTACAAGATTTATTTTTATGTACTGGTCATACTGTACAGTGTGTCCCATTTTCGACGATATTTCGGGGTATCTCACTTACGAGTAAAGATACAGAGTTGCGGTTTTCACAATACCGTGCTACTTTTTTGTGAGAAGAACGTTGGTATAAACAAAATTTTCATAGCCCGCTACATTTCTGAGCTACAGGGCGAAATTGAAAATATTGCATTTTGGGACCCCCCCCCTTGTATCTCCGTTATCCTTTAATGTATGGCAAAGATAAAAATTGGTTCTTATACAGTTTTGACGTAGAATCCAGTGGCATAGTCGTATTTTTGCTGTAAGCTGTCAATTTTTAGCTATAAATAAAACTTATGGTTTTTTAACGGAACGCCCTGTATATTGTTCTTGTGTTTGATTGGAAATTTTGTAAGCTTTACAAAAGTATAAATATATGATGTGTATTTTAAATAATAAACCTAAAATCTATGCTTTCACAAAATCCGCGTAATAACATAGTGTGTATTATATAGCATTAGAATTAGTAGTCCGTGATTATTGGAACAATTAAATGATCATTCGTTAAGCCCTTGTCAAGACCTGTCAGTTGTAAGATTTATGTTTTCTGCGTAATATTGTATTCGTTACAATGGCTGAAAATGAAAATGATCAACATTTTGAAAAATATGACATGTTAGTCAATACCCGGGTTCAAAGAATATTGACCAATATAAATTTAAGCCATACAAGATTAAAATTGTTCACCATTTGTATCCTGGGGATGCAGAACGTCGTTTACTGTTTTGCAACTGGTATTTGGAACAAATTCGTAATGGTAATAATTTTGCTAAATTTATAATATGGTTCGACGAGGCTTACGTTTCGAGTGCAGGTATTTTCAATAGGCATAGTACTAGGCATTGGCTCCAGGAAAATCATCATGTGCTATTCGAAAGAGATCAACAAGGTCAATTTGGATTTAGCGTAACCTGTTTTATTTTGGAGTAACAAATAGAATACAGAATTTATGAAGGCAGTCTCACAGGGAACAGATATCTTGAAATTTTGCAAGACGTTATCCCTATGTTACTACACAATGTTCCTTTAGCTCATCTTAACAGGATACATTTCTAACAAGATGGCGCGCCCGCACATAATGCTGTAATTGTTCGACCTTTTTTAGACAATTATTTCCCGCAAAAGTGGATCGGTACTCATGGAACAATTAGATAGTCTCCACCTTCACCTGACCTATCCATGCTAGACTTTTTCTTATGGGGCTACTTGCAGAATAAGGTTTATAGTACCCGTCATTGGAAAATAGATGAACTACTAAATGCCACCAATGCGGCATTTCCAAACTTGCAAAGACGTTCCATAATGATTTTTAATGCTTTTAAAAGAATAACCACTGTAAGTCAACATTGCGTCGAGAAAATGGCAACCATTTTGAGCAGTTCTTTTAAGGTGAAAATCTATTAGGGGGTTACTATTATGTTAAGTTTTCCAGTTTTATTCTCCCTTAAAATTGATTTAGCTTTTTTAAAATTTCTATGTTTGATTTATCCTAATATAATTAACTCACGACCTAGTAATTCTAATGCTATATAATACACATTATGTTATTACGCAGATTTTGTGAAATCATAGATTTTAGGTTTATTATTTAAAATACACATCATGTATTATATATTTTTGTAAAGCTTACAGAATTTCAAAATCAAACGCAAGAAAAACATACAGGGTGTTCCGTTAAAAAAACCATAAGTCTTATTTATAGCTAAAAATTAGTAGCTTTAAGCAAAATACGACTACGCTACTAGATTCTACGTAAAAAACTGTATAAGAACCAATGTTTACCTTTGCCATACATTAAAGGATAACGGAGATACAAGGGGGGACCCAAAATGCAATATTTTCAATTTCGCCCCGTATCTCAGAAATATAGCGGGCTATGAAGTTTTGTTTATACCAGCGATCTTTTCACAAAAAAGTAGCACGGTATTGTGAAAACCGCAACTCTGTATATTTACTCGTGAGATGCCCCAAAATATCATGAAAATGGGACACACTGTACACTGAATTTGTTACGAAGTCGCATAATAGTACATAACAGTAGATGTGTACATGGGACCAAATGTAGACGTGTGCGCGTGCGTGTGCGTGCTTGCGGTGCGCGTGAAAATGTAAGCGCATGAAAGCACCCAAACGAATAAAATTCGATATATAAGAACTTTTGGGCACGAGAGTGTTTATGCTCTGTCCATTTTCTCAGAACAGCGAAAAAGGGGGGCTAAAAAGAACTCGTTTAGAGGTGTATCAAATCGTCCCGGGTCAGGTAGTATTATATAGCTGCACATTAAATAAAAAATAATCTAATAACCTACATCAAACCAACAATCACAGCAACGAGTTTTCAGCATTCCCACTGCTTTAAACCACTTTTTCATACTTTCGTCGTATGAATTTGATCAATATACTCTTTCCTTCGTATATTCCATAATCTCACATTAGTCCTTTATGTGACTGGTTCGTATCTATTGTTACTTTTGCATGTAGGTATGTATTACCCTTAATGCAGTCCTTTTCTAACTTAATGTTTCGTTAATATAACATTTAACAGGAACGATCATCCATACATTATTTATAGCTACGTCATTTGGCAGATTTAATAGTTCGATATTAGCAAATAGCTCAAATAGATCCTTAGGGTAAGGTACTACATAGGTATTAAATATTTAGTACCTTTTTAGAGCAACTTCTTTATACTTGACAATTTATTGTTATTTTTATTCGGAAAAAGACTGAATGCTTATTCATATTTCCATGTATTAACTGTATAATCTATTTTTTTACTTACCCCCTAGATTTGGGGTTTTATTATTATACCAAAAGTATGTTGGTATTAGACTGTTCTCACTAACCTCAAATCTGATTATATGTCAAAATTAATTTAACAGTTGTCACATCTTATATATTGAAATAATCGGGTCATTTAGTTCACGCAGATTGTGTGTCAACCGCTTGACGGATTTCGATGGTTTTTTTTTGATATGAAAGTAATTTTGCGTAGGAAGAAATAATGGAGCCAGAATTTTATTTTAAGGTTTTAATTTTTTTGATAAAGTCTAGCAGCCGACGTTAATATTGTCCATTTACATATATACGTTTTTATTTAATTTATTATGTGTTTTATTATCATCATTAAATTTAATTTTAAACGAAAAATTCTGCGGAGGAAAGCTAGTTTAATTGAAATGAATAATAACTACGGATGACTATAATAATAGAAGGAGCCTATTGAATTTTGAGTGAAGAAGTAGTGTTCCGCCGTATTATAACTTACCCATATACTTATTCTGGGGTCTCTTTCAAGTGAAATAAAAGATTTTCATTAAATGTTACAATAGTATATTAAGAAACAAGTTTCATAAGACGCGTTTTTATCGCATGAGTCCAAGTTTAGAAAACGACCCGCGCAGCGGGGAGTTTTCTAATGGATCTTGAAACACAATAAAAAAGAGAAATCGTCCATATTCGGTTTTGGTCATCTTAATCATTGCAATACATTAATCAGGAATAATTCAATACAAAGGATATATACACATTTCAAATAAGAATAGGTTATGTTACATTTACGTTTACATACATCAATAAAGAACTTCATTAGTTTACATACCAACATCAAGAAAAAAAATGTTAGGTTACTAAACTTTAAAGTCAAACATTAAAACACCCGTTTGAGTGTCATAATGTACATATTAAACACGCAAAATAGAAAAAATAATTTGATACAACTAAAAAACTTATTTTCAACTACAAAAAATCCTCATCTTTAATACTTAAAAAAAGGCAACATATATCAATAATGTGAAAATAAATTAATCAAATTTGACGTTAGTGAAAAATATTATACCAATCTTGTAAAAATAACTCCCAAATTTAGGGGGCAAATAAAAAAAATAGTGTTTAGATTTCTGATACATATACGCTTTGTCTTAGTAACACTCTGTACATGCTGGCACTTTCCATTTTGTCCACACAATAAGTTTGTATTTAATAAAAAAAAAATATTTATTAAGAAAATGAGATTATCATTGCCTAATTGCATTATTCAGTATTAGATAAAATATTGTGTTTGTTTTTTTATTGATGTTTGTGTTAATGGCATGTCTGTTTCAGAATCAACAATGTACCAAGCAACACGGAACAAATTCATCATCACAATTTTATATGTGTTACCTTACTTGTTATGACTTTACAATTTTTAATTAATTGTAGGCTGTTAAAAAAAATCGAAAATTTTGGTATTCTCCTTACATTATCAAGATAAAAATGAAGTGTTCGTGATTTATAATGTTTTTAACACGGTGTAGTTTCGTTGTAGCTTCCATTCTAATGTATGTGACGTAATTTATAAAGATACTCGTACCTGGTACTAATATTCAAAGTTCTAATTGTGACAAACTTATAATTTTTTATTATGCATTTTATACATTTATTTATAAGTTTGGGATTTTAATAACCTGGGGTGTGAGTTAACCATCAGAACCTCTCACCAAAACTTGCAAAATTTGTGCTAATTTTAATCTATGTACAAACTTTCCTGTTATATTTCATTTAAAATTCAAGGTAATAAATCGTTTCGATTTACCTTTAAATTTACGTTTTCACTGAAAATTGCTAAAACCTTGTCAAAATAAGCGAAACTGTAAAATTCGTAATTTTTTTATTAATGTATGGAAAAAAGATTATACTGCACATCATTATATAAAGTTACATACTTTGTATCAATTTATTATAGAAATTCAAACATTTTGTAAATACAAAGTTGTGTTAATAAATAGATACTTACATAATTATTATTTATAGTAATTATAACTTTAGTTTTGGTTCACCAATAAGATCTTCTCGTGAGGAGTCAACAATGTGTTGTCTCATTAAGGTAAGTTGCCTGAGATATGCGCTAGGAGAACAGCTTGGTGTTCGTTTTATGGAATATCGATGTAAGCTGCCGTAATCAGAAGCTGTTTGATGGCTATTTAAACTGTAACTTTCCGATTCATCATTTGATTGTGTACGAGACAACAAAGGTTTATTGTCAATTTTATTAATACATTCCTCCAGTCTATCGCAGGAGTTTCTTACAAGACTTTCAAATTCATTAACTGGAATTTTAAAAGGCATTTCTGTATTTGCCGATGCATCTTGACAACTGTTTGGAATTGTTTGTGAACAAGCTTCTTCCAGTACGTGAGTTTGGGCTGAAAAATCATGACTGCTTATGTTATCGTGCCAATTTGGTAAACCACTGATATCGTTCACAGTTAATTCTAAGTCATAAGAGTGCTCGTTTTGCAATTTAATGGCTGCTTTAGATAAATTTTTCATTAAATCTGTAGCTTCCTCCATAAAATTAGATAACGCACTTAACATTCGGTCATTATTTAGGGAGGAAAATTTGGTTTGTGGAATTTCTTCCGTATTTATACCTTTAGAATTTTTACGTTTCCGTTCTGATGACTTCAGTACGTTTGGTTGATAACAACACGGAATAGGTAAAGTGGGAGTTTCTATAGGTCTAGCATATTTCAGTACTGGAATTGATTCCACCAGCTTTCTACATTGTTCTCTACATATTTTAGGACTTGTGTGTATTTCAGTTGCATAAACTGGAGTTACAGCGACAGAACATTTCTGGTCTGAAAGAGGTGTATTGACGCAAGTTGCAAAGTACATTTGAGGCATATTTGGGTTAAAATGTTGACATGAATACAATGACTCAGTTGTGGTTTCGTACGATGCGTATTTTTCACGTGCGAGATTAGAAGGTAATGGTTCCGGTGATTGGTTTACGTTTCCATGTTCTAAAGAATTGTGATTGCTTATTATATCTGGAGTCGGAAGATTGACATTCGTTTGATTGGTATCTTCTAAGCTGTCATCGGATGCAATATCTGAGAGTCTTTGACGATTCATGTAATTATGGGAAACATTTATGTTAACAGTATTGGCATATATTGGACCACCATTGCTGGGATTCACAATTTCTATTTTTGGTTCATTCATGTATTGTAGGTATTTTGTAAATGATACTGGATGTTGTTTTTGCTCTCGTAAATTTTGAGAATCTGTGAACATGATTAAAATATTAGAATACATACTAGGATAGAATAAAAATTCCTAAGCATTTTACCAGTAAGCTACCGTTTATATAGTATAACACAAGAAACTCATTTTAACACGTGTTTTTGATAAAGCTGTTGATTTAATCATATGATAAAGATAAATTATTTAAAACAAATATAATTTCCTAGTCACAAATGAACGATTAAAATTAAAACCACTTCCAAATTTATAATTTATAATATGGGCCCCACCTTACAGATATCCAAGTTTCTTTGAGGTGTATGTCTTCAATGGGTTTTTTTGTTGGCATCAAAACTTGTTAAGATTATACATTTGAGTACTCTCCATATAACCCAAATTTTATGCGATTTCAAAGTACGTTTTAAATTGAATAAAATAAGATATTTCCACGTTGACTACTACTACTACTAAAGTAGTAGACTAAGCAAGGTCAAATTTTACATTGATATTGAGATTATTCTGAAAATTGAAATTGGTTAAAAAATAGGTATCGTATGGAGAATTAAGCAAAGACTGTAAGTGCCGTAATACGGTACCTATGCAGAAAATATTCAATCCTGTATTATGCGATTAGAGTAAACTAGGTAAGTAATTCATAAAAAACTTAATAAAGTATTTGTATACATTAAAGCGTAACGTTGATTGTGACAGATTATTGTATTCTTCAGATATTTTTTACAAAACACGCTACCTAATTAATTTTCCGAAATGTACGGTTTCAAATCCAAAACCGCCGCAAAAGTTTTCTAAAGTAGATAATGTAGTAATTTAAGTGAATGAATACTCTAATTCCAATCTAAAGGGATTGATTGGTGATACCATTTTTAATTACCACTGTAACTTTAACTGTGAATACATATAGGAACAGGAAGTATATTTTAGAATTAATTATATACATATTATATATGCTGTTCAAAGTGGTGGTCATTAGACTGGCTAGGGCACTAGTTCTAGCTAGTGCCCTAGCCAGTCGTCGGTAGCAAACAGTTCCAGAGTAACAATCGAAGCGTCTGAGAAACTCATCGGACATAAACATGCAATAATGCCAACATCAGATAATATTCAACTGTTTTACGAGTTCCACCACCGAATAATATCTTCAGGACATGCATTGTAACGGTCGATGTTTTATTGCAGTAGGTACTTAGAGAAGGTGTTCCTAAATTACGCGAAAAACGTTCGAGGACGTTCCTAGTTTACAGCTTACATTAAACTTTATGCAATTTTATGTTACAGAGATATATTATGTACTCTTTGATTACAGCTTAAATATTTTTAGTTTACTGAAAAGCTTTATGTTATTTTTATTAATGCTAAATTAAATAGAAAAATCAAACGATAGATTAGATTAAGAAGAATCCTCGAAATTAGATATTTACATACCGCTCCCAATTTTGGATCATTATTATTAAAACTGTCTTTGTGGGCGCATAGTGTATGCGAGTAATATAAGTTTAATATCTTGACACGTTGTCTTTTCCGCAATGCAGGATAAAGAAAAGTGCCGTAGCCTGTAGAAGGTAAACATTTTTTAAACACGCTCATAAATAAAACTTATATATTTCAGTCCACTCTGTCTTGATTGAAGTAGGTTCTGGGAATCTAGCGAGATATGGTAATACCTCAGTGAAGAAAAAATCACGAAGTGGTGCAATTTTAGATTATTTTCACATCAAATACTTGAGCTATGTTGCTAGGTCATCTTCTGCTTGTAATTAATAGCCATGTTCCAACCGCTGATAGTTTTATGTCCGACGGGCACAATACATGCATACGCACACATGGTATATAGTTGCATAAGAACAGTTTAATATGTGTTCAATATAAGGTTTTGTTGCTAAAGTAGCGTATAATAGGATGCAATAGTTTTCTGGCAGAGTACGTATGTACGGGTAGAAAAACTTATTTTCCAGAGGGGTAATAGAAAACATCTGGTGTGAAACAACACACGACCATCCAACCTACAAAGTGAATATTAAAAGAAGTGAAATACTTTTAGTTATACTTTTTTTAGAATAACTACGCAACCTCCTTTTTATACGTCCATAATGAAACCAGGCAACATTGTAAAAACAAAAAAAATAATCTGTGTCCATTCTCAAACCCGAAGATTCCTGCTTGTCAATTCAACCGACAGAAGAGGTAATGGTTGGTATCCATCAAAACGTAATGTGATTGCACACCCAAAGGTACTAATTACAAGACTAAAAAATGATACATTTAGTTTAAAACACTACATAAGTAATTGAAGTTTTTTAAATCTGATATGCCTTGGTTTCCAATTCGTTTCAAATGTGTAAAATAATTTTAAAAAGTATTTAGCGTTGTTTAATATTGTCGTCCATGTTATTAACTTTAAAATGAATAACTACTGCAATGAAGAAACAATTTTCATGGAAAAAAACCTTTTTCAATGGTGTTAGCTTACGGAGGGTTAGAGATTTGTTTGCCATTAACTTTGATAACAGACCTATACCATCTTTAAGTACCATTCACCATTATGTGCAGAAATTTGAAAGATCTGGAAATATTTCTGTCGAATCAGAATCTAGGAGTGGTAAATAACATTTTTTATCGTTAAAGCACTATAATTAAAAATCATTATATCGCAGGAAATCGACAAATAGAATTAGTTGATCACACTGAAGAACGTGTTTGGCGACGGTAAACTTGGACAATTAGGTTAAGACAAATTGCTGTTGAAGTAGGTTTATCTAAAATAAAATCAGGAGACCTGGTTTCAACAAGACGGCTGTTCTGCACATTTTTGTTTAGATGTTAGACATTTTTTAAATGATTCGTTTCCAAATCGTTGGATAGATAGAGGTGGTGCCATAAATTGGCTTAACAGATCTCCTGATTTAGCTCCTTGCGACTTCCTCTGCACCACCCAGATATAAATTCTTTGAGGGAGGCAATAGAAAACGAGTGGCGGTTAATTACCGAAAAACAATTGGTAATTTCAGAAGAAATTTTTATAATAGATTGGAGTATTGTTTGTTTCAAAACGGGGGTTTGTTTGAATATGTATTGTAATTTTATGTTTCTTTAGATTTTACAATAAAGTTATAAAAACTAAATTTTATAATTTAGTGTTTTAAACCTCATAATTGGGCCTTTTGTCTTAATCAGTTTCAATTTTTTGATCCATACCATTTAACTTTTTTGAAAATTCTTTCTTCATTGCAATAGTTATTCAGTTTAAAGTGATAATAACAATATTAATCAATGCTAAATACTTTTTAAAATTATTTGACACATTTGAAACAAATGGGAAATCAACATACCATATTTAAAAAATGGTAATTACTTATTTAGTGTTTTAAACTAAACAACTCAACTTTTAGTGTAATTAGTACCTTTGGACGTACAATCATTTTACCGTTTGATTGAAACCATTAACGTTTCTGTCGGTTGAATTGGCGAGCAGGAATCTGCAAAAACGTTCATTCCAATGTTAAATCCTTATGTTCGGGTTTGATACCAGACAACCAGTATAAAAATATCGATAATACAGCTTAAGCATTTTGAATCATATTTATTTTATTTTTTCATTTATTTCACTTTACATTAAAACACTTTGTAAAGAAGAGTTATGTAATTTTTTTTTAAATATGTCTACACTTCTTATAAAATTAATCGTTATTCAGATATTGTAAAAATTCCACTTTAGCAATTTTTTGCCGCAAAATTACACCTCGTATCAAAAAATTGCATAGAACATAATTAATCGCTACGTTTAAGATCTATATTTAGCTATTTTTATATCTTTGAAATATGCCGCTGTTTTAGAAATATTTGATAAAAACAAAATGCTGCCCCTAATAAACCCCCTCGCCGCTACTGGATTTCTCCCAAAATATAACCAGCTCCAAGCGAACCGAAAATAAGCTTAAATACAAAATGTTAAGTACGTAGGTGTCGTCGTTCTGGAGTGATCGTGGATACTAACATGCATCCATCCACACACACGCGCGCGCACCCACACGCACACCCACACACACTCACCCACGCCCACGCGCAGGCCCAAGCCCAAGCGCAAACGCAAACGCAAACGAAAACGAAAACGCAAACGCAAGTGCAAGCGTAAGCGCAAACTCAAACTCAAACGCAAACGCAAAAACAAGAGCAAGCGCAAACGCAAACGCACCCGCACCCGCGCGCGCATGCGCTCTCTCACACCCACGCCCACGCGCACTCCCACACACACACACACACACACACACACACTCACACACACACACACACACACACACACACACACACACACACACACACACACCACACACAGATACACACATCCACACACACAGACCCAAACATACACACGCACACACACGCACACACATGCACGCACACATCCACCCACACACGCGCACACATCCACCCACACACGCACACACATACAAGCACCCCCACATGCACACGCGCGCACGCACGTATGCACGCACGCAAGCACGCACGCACCCACACACACACCCACACAGACACACCCAACCACACACAGAGACCCAAACACACACACCCACCTACACACGCGCACGCACACGCGCGCATGCGCCCACGGCACACACACACACACACACACACACACACACACACACACACACACACACACACACACACACACACACATACACGCAGACACGCAGACACCACACACACACACACACACATACGTCATGTTGCCAGGCATTCTAAATAGTCGTATATTTAGTAATTTTTTTACGTCAGGGCTAAATATGGCACATAAATATGATATTGACTAACATGACTTTTATCCTCATCGGAGCATTGTTGTACTGTAAATTTATTTCCTAAACAAGTCAAAGTTGACAATAAACATATGTAAAAAATTGGCATTATTGCATGTTTTTCGAAGTTGCAAATACAACGATCGATAGGACGTTGTCCCATTGTTTTAAACTACTAGGTATATTTTTATTCAATGGTATAACGTACACACGACGCTCAGCGGTTGGAGTGTGCACAGACCGAAAACTTAGCGATAAGTCTGATTATTTGAAGAAACAGATCAGAAACAGGTACAACAGAACTTGAACTTTGAACACCGTGTATAGGCCGATTTTTAGATAGTGAGAACGGCATGGAAAGGGGCAACAGTTTTAAAAATAATTGGTCTATTAATTTTTGAACCAAAATCAGTGTATTAAATATAAAGGTAACGTTATACCGTTGATTACGTAAATAATCAATCGTTACACGAGAATGGGATGGGAAAAGTTAAAAAAGTAAACTGTGTTTTTGGGAAAAAACTAAGCTCTGGTCGATTAAAAATGTCGACTTTATTCTAAGATCGCCTCACTCATGGCACTAACCTCCACACATCTGAAATGAAAGGCAAAGTAACCGAAAAACTACACCTATGCCGCTTTTGAAAATTATATTGGTACCAACGGTTATCTTTTGTCTTGCTGTTAAATACCCTCGCCTACACTACCCGTCTAAAACCTTTATCAAGCGAACTAGAGACAGTAATCCAGGTGCTGCCTATGGCGTCTGAGGCAAGCCGGAGAGTCTCCACAGTTGCAGTTTTAAGTGTCTTTATAAAAACAAAAAAACTATTTACTAATTTATGTTAGATATAAAAATGCAAGTAAACTATTCCTAATTAAATTGTTGCTAAATATAATGCTTAGTTGTGCTAAATATGAATAATACATAAAATTAATCTTACCACATAAATCCTCAGAAGATTGCGTACTACACGACCGTGTAACCACAAAAGCGTTATTATTGTCTTTATTATCTTTAAAATTTTCAATAAAACAACTAATAGCTACATCTTTCGTATCAACTCTAATTGTGTCGGTTTCTGCGTGCTTTACTTCAATTAACGCAATTTGCAAGTCATCTACATCCGTAGAAATTTCTTTAACTCTCAATACTGGGTACAAGTCTGTTTGCGTTTCGACTGTTTTTCTTTTATGTGCGTTTAATGCTTTCTGTGTTAACTCTTGCAACCTTAAACGCGCATTTGAGCAAATCGTAAGTTCTTTTGGTACTTCTTCGCTCGGAGATTTAATCTCTTCAGTTTCTGTAGCAACTTCCCTTTTTTTAGATACTCCATATAAACGACTTGTAACGGCAGCTACAATTGCTGAACGTGGCTTTGTTCCTACTGGTTTCCTAGATATATCATTCTTTTGAGGTCCTTTCAATTCAGTTACTGTACCCATTTCAGTTTTCTTTGGTAAATTATCTATAACTTTCCTCGTCGGTGGATTTTTAACTGAATTAGATTTTTTACTTAAAAGAGAAGGCTGTGACAGTCTTTTAGGTTTTTCTTTCGAAGCACTTGAAATGGCTTCTTGTGATCCATACGGTCGCTTAATTTTAGCATTCATTATGTCAGTTTCAACACTAAAAGTACGTCGGATTTTAGGTAACTGTCGTTTTTCAGATTTTACTATACTAGTTACATTCATTAGAGGTACAAGTTTTTCATTTGTAACGTAATTTTGTTTAGGATTGTCATTCACAAGAACAGATGTACGAGGCACACTGTCACTAGATACCGAAGTTGGACTATCCTCCGTTTCTTCTTGGGTAACACTTAAAGGTTCAAATTTACTCTGAAATAACAGTGTATCCGCGTTGTTAGGGTCGGTGTTATCTACCGAATTCTTAACCGCGTTCTCCAGATTGCCAGACAAATTACACGATTGTTGTATAAATAACTTGGAATCCTGCATTGTTAGTTTCAAATTAACTTAAGTAAATAAAATTGTATTGACTTATTACTTGTGTAATGGCGAGTAACTCTTTTAATTTTGATATTTCGGCACGCAGTTCGCGAATTGTCCTCTCTTTTGGATCGTCAATAACAACTGGTCGCGAAATAATTTTCTTGGCTCTTTGCCCGAACCGCAAAGTGTTTATAGTTTCATTGTAAGATGTATTTGAGGGGGAAATCGCTGAAAAATTCTAACCGTACACATTTATATTTATATTTAAGATACCTACTTGCTATCATAGTAGTTTTTGAATTTCCACCAAGGGTATCTTTGAGAAGCCATGTCAATACTGAATCTCTATATGGAACAAAACGTTTTCGTGAATTTTTTTGAGATTTCAAACTGTGATCCGCTAAAAAATTAACATTTAATTTTAAAAAACAAAACTACTATTATTAGGTACCTAATGTAGATATTACGTTACCAAAAGCAACTAGACTTTTATTAATATTAGCCCCTTCTTTAAGGGTGCACAAATTTTGAATCTTATTCCCTGCTCTTTCACTTCCTGCTAGATCGATTAAATGCAGTTGGACTCCTTCTCCAAATGTTAACGTAAAAACAGAATGACTTCTACTAGAATTGGAGTTTGTTAAAGTAGCTGACACTCTTCTATTTGCATTTCCTAGTTGTAACCACTGCAGAACTGATTCAGAATCATACACTATACGCCTTGTTAGACCTAAAACAATTGAAATATTTATTACTATATCTTTTCCTCTATATCATTTGTAAACTATAAGTGACTGTTATACAACTGCTCAAAGCGGTAATTTGTCGCAAACTATCCATTGCTAAAATTGAATAATACTAATTACTGCAAGACTAGTACGAGCTTTGAAAAATGACGTAACAAATAATGGATAATTTCCTGACATCAATCCTGTTAAACATTTATCATTTATTCATTTTCGAATAACCATGTAATAATCTTTTAATTTAAAAAGCAATCCACGTTGACTTTTATTTCCATTGGAGGAAATTTCTTTTAGTATAGCTTGGATCACGTAGATACAATCGAATGTTCTATGAGGCTTTTCTGAGTTATTAGATTGGTCTTATTTTTTGATTAAAAATATTAATGAAGTTAGATTCAACATTTTGATAAGAGTTTGATAAGGCTTGCAAAACACACCATAGTTTTTTTTTGTGGGCCTGAACAGGCTAAATTTGACCTATCGTGCTAAAGCACTCAGGAACACTTAGGAGGATGGGTAGAGGGATAATGAATTGCTAATAGATGCCTATGAACAGATACCTTAAATTTTATCATATCATAAGTGAGAGGAAAACAGGAACTAGGGAGATCATTCCAGAGTGTAGAAAAATGTGGATTGCGCCCGTTTGGTACGACAACTGGAGATTTGTACTGCATACTGATGATGTGAATGAGCTAACCGAGTGTTTCTCGCAAAGATAGCGCGAGATGGTATCAAAGAATATAATTCAGCAGCACAATAGCCGTTGTAATAACGATAATACAAAGAAAGAACTGAAACCATCCTTCTATGCTCAAGGGACTGTATGTGAGAAGTTAAGGACGGGTCATTTATAAGCCTAATCACTCTCTTTTGAATACGATCAACGATATCGAGAGCGTATTGGGGAGCACTAACCCAGAGGTGAGAATTATCTTCCAGATGAGGCCGAATTTGGGCCTTATACAGCAGAAGGAGTTGTCAAGAGGTAAAGTACTGCTTAGATCTGTACAAAAAGTCTATTTTACGAGCAGCTGTTTTGGTAGCTGACAGAAGATGGTCAACCCATGAGAGATTTGAAGATACAGTCATACCCAACAGAGTAATAGAGTCTGAAAACTTAAGAACTGAGCCATTCATACTTACAACAGGAAATGATCGATCTTTTTTGGCGGACATAAGGGAACACTGAGTTTTGTTAGCATTAAGTTTAACTAGATTATTGCTTTCCCATTTGAGAATACGTTGAATGTCTTTGTTGATTGAATTTGCTATTTCAGCTTTAATTTCTTGATTTGACATAGAACGTGGATTATCACTATGAGTAGACTGAGATGAACTACAGTGAAGAGTGCTATCGTCAGCAAAGCAATGGATGGGGTTAGTTGTTAAAGAAATAAGGTCATTTATGTACAGCAGAAAAAGTGTAGGCCCTATAACGGATCCCTGTGGTACGCTCGCGTTAATGCTAACTTCTTTTGAAAAAAAACCATCAACTACGACACGTATTCGTCTTTTATCAAGGAAACTAGAAACCCAGTTGATGAGCGTATCATTTAACCCAAACGAGGTGAATTTGGCAAGTAAACACTTATGCCAAACTTGATTAAATGCCTTTGAGATATCTAAAGCGACTACAACTGTTTCACCGGACTGCTGTACAGCATTTAACAATTATTATTAATTTTATTAAATACATAAATAAAAAGTTTATCTCGAGTAGGATTTGAACCTACTACCTGTACTTTGCTAGAGTACCGCGCTAACCAACTGCGCCATCAAGGTTCAAGCCCCAATCGATGTAAATTTTGTCTTTATGCATGTAGAACTGATGTAAATTCTAAATGCTGTACAGTATTGTTCCAAACTTGGGTCACATATGAAAGAAGATCGCCTGTTGAACGACTTTGCCTAAACCCATATTGGTGGTCACTAAGGAGTTTGTTAGTTTCAAGGAACGTGAGCAGTTGCGGATTGATGGCTTTTTCCATGATTTTAGACAAAATGGAAGTGATGGCAATTGGTCGGTAGTTTGAGGGATCGGTCTTATCGCCTATTTTGGGAATAGGTTGAACATTTCCCAACTTCCATGATGAAGGGAATTCCCCAGAAGACATAGAGATCGTATAGAGCTTAGATAGGACTGGTACTAGTTCGGGGGAACATTTCTTTAAGACAATAGCTGGGATACCGTCTGGGCCAGTCGCCTTATTGAGATCAAGCCTACTGATGATTCCAAGAGCTTGTACCGAAAATGAATTGGTTTCATAGCGTATGAAGAAGAGTTGACTAGGGGCACATCTTTTCCAGAATCGTAATTTCAAATATTTTCACTAGCATTTCTAATAATAAATTGTCTACTAATATTTAGAATGCACTTGACCTTTTTATCAAATATTTCTGAAACAGCTATATATTTCAAAGACGTAAAAATGACAGTATATAGACCTTAATCAAATAGATTAATTATGTTCCATGCAATTTCTAGATACGGTGTGTAATTTCGCGGTAAAAAATTCCTAAGGTAGAATTTAAGGGTTAGTTCAAATTTTTTCAGAATCTGAATAATGATTCATTTTATAAGAAAATGTGTAGACATATTTTATAAAGTGAATAAGTGTAAATTTAAATAAATATGATATAAAATGCTTCAACTGTATTATATATGTTTTTAAAGAAGCGGGCGGCTTTGGAATTTTTTTTAAGTTAGCATCTATATGGTTTAACCTGTATCTGAAATGAAGTTTTAAACGTCTGTTTGACGTAGATTATTCTTCTTGTTTTTATAATGTTACCTATTTCGTAAAGAACTTATTATAAAAGAGGTAGATTAAGATGTCTATTAAAATTATTTTATTCCTTTTAATTTCCATTTTGTAGATTGGAGGGTCGTGTGTTGTTCCACACCAGTAGAAGTGAGACCTTCCGCCATCTTGGATTTTCTGGGGAAAACCCACCTTTCACTTGTTTACGTCACAAGCCCCCGAGGTGTGGGACACCTTCCGCCATCTTGGATTTTGTGACGTCATTTGACCTTGGGGATTTGCGATGACGTAAATCCAGCTTGGGAATTTCCGATGACGTAATTAGGTCTGGAAATTTCCGATAACGTAATTCAGCTTGGGGATTTCCGATGACGTAATTAGGTCTGGGGCTTTCCAATGACGCCTTTTACTTTTGACTTTGAGAAAGCTGTTTACCTTCAGAAACTGATTTGCGTTTGGAGTTGGCCTTGGGTCCGGACCTGCGCGGGAAGTCTGAAATTTGAATAATGCCTCTAATGCTATCTCATAAGACAAGTGTAGGCCTGCACCCTCCTGATTGAAAATAGTATGGACCCCTAATGCTACCTCATAAGACAGGGCCTTATGTTAGGCCTGCGCCCCTTTATGGGGAAATAGTACAGGGACTCTAATGCTAACTTGTAAGACAGCTTGAACTGAAATATTTTTAGGATTTTTTTAAAGAACAATATGATTATTTTGGAATTACAGACCTCTTAATTAAAAACAACTAGAAATATTAAAATCTCTTTTATTTATCAGACCAGAATAGTATTAGAAAAACAAGTATTATACAGCAATTTGATTATCTCGTCATTTATAATTAAAGATGTAGCGAAAAACTTATTTACAAAATCACACATTGACAAATTATTTAATCTAAAATATAAAAACATTAACGTATAAAATCCACACACATTCGAATGGTAATCTTGCAGCGTCGTTTTGTTATAATGGAGTCATCTAGAAGTTTTCTTTAGGAAGCGTAAATGATACCCTTGCGGTGCTCGTCCAAAGGAATCAAGATATTCCCCGTTACAATTCTCGGCAATGTAGATAGCAGCTCAATGCTGACCTGGTTTGTTTGCAGGATTGGTGTTTACAATAATTGCGCACGACCTAGGTGCGTGTCGTGGCAGCTGATTAGAAGCACATACAAGCCGAAACACATTCTTGTGGTTGGGGATCGATTTCAAACATTTCGACACTTGTGCCGCATACATCTTTGGAACTGGTATGCACCCAGTCTTGCAGTAGTAAGGCGTTTTCCAGTGCACACATAGGCCCAAGGATGTTTTGGCTTAAACAACTATATGCTTTTGCTTTCTCTTTCAATTGTTTAATCGATAGACAACCAGTCTCCTCCAGGTTTACTATCGGTTTGTTTTTCACTGCCCTTAACGAGAATTTTGTTAAACGGGCGCAACACTTTCATCAACTCCTCACAGAAATTGTTGTATTGTACATGACCTGACCATCATTTCAGGCCGTGATAATTATCCTCCAAAAACTTTATCTGTTGTGACATGGATCTTGATATAAAGTAACCTCGAGGTGGTTTTATCAGCATCAACGATAAACGACCATGATCTGTAACCACGGCAATTTCTTTCGGTATGAATTCCTTGTTAACACCACTAAACACTTGTACGTCCAAGTATGCGTCCATATTCTTTCAATTGCTACTGAATACTGAAGTTTGTGATCTAGAGTTGTCCCTTTTAACAGGCGCAATCTACGACCACATTCCGATGTTTATCGATCTCAATCACGTTATCGAATTCGGCGTACACCAAACAGTTAACGGTTTCTACGAGAGCTTCTTCAAATCCTTGATCATACAAATTTAACCTTTAATTCAGCGCCGCTTATGAGAAACTTTTCCTGATTAAACAAATCCGAGTGCACGTTACCAATCATCTCGATTTGTTTGCTGGTCGCTGCAAGTACTTGACGTTTCGAGAAACCGTTATTTGCGTTTCCCAGTGTATTCATCTGCGCAGCTGTACCATAGTGCCATAAGGTTACAACCTAGATGTGAACTCTTGGCCTCCTTTCCATAATTTAGCAACGTTTCGATATATGAGCGGTAGGCGTAGGTGTTGTTTGGTTGTGACACCATCTTCTGATTTAAGTAAACCTCCACCTGTGAGAAAAGCGGATGCATCCAATTGTTCACTGGTGCTACAACATCTGCATCAGTAAGTGCTGTATCATCTTGCTTCAGAACTTTAGCTGTCATGTACAACAAAGTCTGACTTAACTATATGTAATCGTTTTCATTTCCGGGCACTACAAATTCTATTGGAGCGTCATCACTAAGAGCTGATAAGGGTTTGTAAAATATCCATTCACCACCCTCCACGGTAAAGCGAACAGATCCAATTCGGACTTGACGCATTCACGTGATTGAGCATGTAAAAAAGCCATTATCTTGAAAATAATTATATCGTCGTAAGTAGGTTTTTTCTTCTTAGCGGCAACAGCTCTCGATAGAGACTGGTTATTATCGGCCAGATGTACTCTTTTATAGCCGGAACCCTCCATCATTTTATCGATTTTCTCATTGGCTTTACGTTTAAGATTTCTACCTGCCTCGTGGAATCTTTCATGAAACGATTCCTTAACAGGTAGATCCTCTATGACGTCACCAAGAATATTAGCACCCGTTCTGAGAGCTTCTTTTCCAACGGCCTTTGCACCAGACTTCAATAACGGTATTATACTTCTAAATATAAATCGGTATAAATGACTTTCTAGTTGTCGTGTTGGAAATGTGATGCAGCCATTTTTAATATCGTCTCTAACACATCCTCCTCTCCTGGGGTGGATCAGTTCTATAATAAATTAAATTGTCTGTCGCACTTACAGCGGCAAAAGAACAAGGATACTGAATTTCCGAAATGCCTACAACCTATGAGCCTGTTAATCTTATTCGCTTTGGCAGTTGTGAAATAAATCTTGACGTCATATTTTCGGGAAAATACGTCATGGAACTATTACTTAATAAGGTAAGATAAAACTCCATTTTATATATCTCTCAGCTGCGAAGCTAATACCCAGCTATTAAATTTGTCACTGTATCCACTTGACCAGGTATTGTTTATATCGCCCGCGGCCCTTCTCAGATAAAATCTTATCGACTTTGAATAGAGCGTCTTCATCAACCGTAACAACTTGCAACCTCACCTCGTCAAAAGTACCCTCAACAGGATCGTTATTAAGATCCCTTATGCGATAAACTAAAGGTGTTATACCCGCAAACCCGGCAGGATGTTCTGGATCATAGTATACAGCATCCATGTTACGTTCTCCACGTATCCCAATCTAGTGAAAGTCTTCTTCTTCAAAAGGATCTTCACTATCGGTATCGTAATTCTCACCTATAGTTATGAGGCTCGGTTCAATGTTAGGTGATACAGTGACATCACGTCTTCGAGTATTTACGATAAACTCTCGTAGTATATTTATTTCTTTAATGTACCTCGCAAACTGTCGCCAGCCGTGTGGGTTTATAGTTTTTCGCTGTCTTAACGTTTCGTGAATTAGATCGATAATGTTAGAATGAGGGATAATCTCACCTTTTATTGTGACAGTACCCCTTTTATCCCAAAATACATCACCGCCCGCATTCAGTATACGCAAGAAAGCCTCACCTTTCTTCTTGTATGAAACAGGCAGTGGTGATACTATCTCGACGTCTGCCAGACCTTTGCGTTTCGGCGCATCCCTAATATCATCTCCATCACCGCTGATTGTAATACTAGCGGGCTGACGTAACTAATTGGAAAGCTGTAGATATCTTTGAAGGATCTGATTGTATTGCTGCCATTTGTCATGGTCGGTCATTTTGGCTTTGAATACTTTATCCATATCGTTACCCAACTGCGTTAATATGTTGCTTTGCGTGACATCTGCCGCTTGCAGGCGTTGTATAATATCCATAGGAAGAATAATGATCTTCTTCAGATTGTGGGCCATGGTTATTGAAACAAATTACCTAGAATTCCGCCAAGTAATGGTCTTAACAGGAGCGATAGAAACGCTCCGACTTTCTGTATGAGAAGCTGTTTCTTCTTTTTTATAGATTCACATCTCTATGCCAGCCGCTTTAAAGTGTGTTTATGTTGAGAGAGTCGCTGTTTCTGATCAGCTGACAGAGGTACACGACCTTTTAAAATGTTATGTGCACACTCGAAAATATATTCCACCTGCTTACTATTCAGGCATTTCAATAAAGCTTCACGTTGACTTTTACTTAATCTGGCTAATGCGTGCAGGATATCGGTGTTTTCGATTAAAGCGTCAACCATCATATATGGTGTAACCTTTATAACTGTGAGGCTTAACCCTTTTTTCGCTATGTATACTTGGAAAATACCTTGAGGCCCAAATATGTTTGTTCTATAGCATAGCACATTCGGTGTATTCTGTTTTAAATCGAACAATGAATATCCGTGCGGATTAGAAGTAGCATCTTGGTACGCTGCCTCTAAAAACTTCGGGTTGTCAGGTGAAATCTGTCTTGCTAAATCTATCTGTGCCCTGTCACGTGGGTTCTTAAACAGGATTAGGTAATGTGCGTTTAGAGAGATATCCCGCTGTCCACGTCCTTGAAATATATTTTGCGTTAAGAAAAACACACTTAGGTTACTATGATGACAGTCCTTTGTAAAAATATCAACCACTCAGCCGTTAATTTCGCGCATTGGATCGTCAATTATTATTAAGACTGGTTTTATGCCTTTTGAAATTCCACACAGAGAACTTTGAATAGCGGCTGCCACTCGCTGTAGAACCAGATAATTTTTTCAAAAGCTGTGTCGCACGCAGTTTCGATATATTTTAGAAAATCCACGATAAAATAGATTTCCCACAACCAGATGGTCCTGCTACTATTGCAGAAAAGGGATGCTTAAACTGACCTTCCATCTCGAAACGCTAATCGATACAGAAGAGTATTCTCACGGTTTAAATACTAGCTGAAAAAAATCTGCAATATTGTGTTTATTTATAATGTCTAATTACCTGTTTACTTAACCATTTATTTATTTAAAAGCAATTTGTGTGTGTGTGTGTGCGCGCGCGCGTGCGTGCGTGCGTGCGTGCGTGTGTGTGGGCGCGCGCGCGCGTAATTGAACATACAGATAAATCACCCATAATTTTTCGATTGTATAGATGACGGTTACTTAGAATGAGAATCAAATTTTTAAAAAATATTTTTAATTGCGGTAGTGAGCGTGTACTTGTCACTTTCCAAATTATATTATATTAATAAGTGTTGTATAACAGTTTTAATAATTACATTCAATACGAATAGTTTATCGATATGTAAATTTTACAATATCAAGGGTCAAACCGTTAAAAGTAACTGTTGTACTAATTTTCATGTTTTAAGGTGTTTAATTACAACCTTTTATTATTTTGAAATAGGATTAGCTTGGTTTGAGTTCCACCATGTCATTGGGATGTACAAGTCCTTTTTATATCTCGCAAGCTGTTAAGACTGACAGTTTGCCCCAAGTGCCATCATCATCATCATCTTCCCAGAGAGGACCAGACGCAATCCCCCTGTATTTATTAATATAAGTTACGAGTTCGGAGTAATTCCCTAACATCCGCATCTCGATATCTTGTTCCTAATCTAAAATATCGGCCAAAGAAAAATTTATACGAAAATACCTTAAATTTTTTTTTTTAACTATATTTTTCTGGAATTGTTTCCATTATGTAAGTTGTGGTCCTAAAAAGGACCGATTTAAAGGAGGAAGGTTTTTAATGCCCCCGTAAATGCTCGAAATGCTGACCATCACTCTGTGCATTGCTGAGGCCACTTATGGGTAGACAAAACTGCAGCTTCAATTTCGACTCTGAATAGGTTACCGCGATTTTAAATGTTTGTAAATTTATTCACCAGAATAAAATCATCCTTTTTGAAATTACTACGGGCAAGTAAGCAATGCTAAAAGTTATACGAAAGGCATATTTTTTGTTTGTTTAAATGCATATTCACTATGGATATATACGAAAAATACAATTAATAGAAGCAGGCAATGGAAACAGATACCTAAACAAAACATACATGCTTTCGTATAAAGTTTTCTTTGGCCGATATTTTAGGTTAGGAACAAGATATCGAGATGCAGTTTTCGCGAGCTTGTTAACACATCATTTAGCTACTTGTTCATGAAAAAAAGTGATACCAATGCACTTAATTTTTTTGCGAAAAATATCCGTCTTTGTCGGAATGTCGAACAAAGCCCTCTAGCGAAGACATGTGAAACTAACAAAACTTCAAATATTATAACATTTGTAGCCCAAGAATAGCTCATTTCAACGCTCCCAAGTTTGTTAAAATCGACTTAGCCGTTTCGAAGATACAAGGGGTTATTTAAGGAAACCTTTGAATACCCCCCACCACTTTATTTTTAGATATACGTTAAAAAGTGCCAATCAAAAAATGTTCAGATTATCCTCGACTTTAAAGATCAGTTATTCTTTTATTAGGTTAATATAGCAGAATTCACAGAAACACCACTTTTTTAGATTCAAGATTGCAGTTACGCCCCTTAGCGGCCAATTCAGAAACCTGAAAATATTTTCCAGGTTTTTGTATTGGCCGTTTTAGTCATAATTTTTTTTTGCGCAAGCCTCTACGATGGATAGTTTCCCAGATACAGTACCTCGCATTCTTAGTTGGCCACCCTGTAGAAATCACCGTGTAGGAATGAATACCATTGGTACAATCTCTAGTAATATTGGCAAATATTTGAACCTACCGAATGACAATTCGTACACCAGGCATTGTTTCGCCATAAGTGAAAAAACACGGAGAGTGAAAAAGTAGTAATATTGCTGAAGGTTATATTGACGATTCGATTAGTATTAAAATAGAAACGTTTAAAAAAATATCCGATCAATCTACATCTCAAGTACAAGAAAATTTAAATGTGACATCAAATATTTCTAACAGCTTCAATTCTTATAAACCATCATCTGGCGTAAACATTAACAATTGTTAAAATTGTACATTTAATTGTAACATGGTTAGTAAATGAATGGTTAGTTTTTAATTATTTGTGTATTCTATTTTTAAATGCCAACCAGTTTCTAGTGTTTAAAATTTAATATCTGTATTGTGTTCCAATAAAATGCAAAAACAAAACCTATGTAGAAAATTTTAATATTGTGTGATCGTAGATAAAATCTAGTGTAAGAAAAATCCAAAAAACAGTATGAAAATGAGTAAGTACAGTCTTTTTCACATTCACATTCAGAAAATTTTAATATCGTGTGGTTGTAGAAAAAATCTTGTGTGTAATTCGAGCGGAAAGGTCTTTAATATAAATTGCAACTTTTTATCTCAAGTGCCAAAGTAGCACTTTCCTCTCTTAATACACAAATAGCTATTTCGACATATGGTGGCATTTAAAATCTTGGAGACATTCTGGAGAAAAAATACTGATACGAGTGGTCTCATTCGCGTTACTGGAAACGAACATATTGAATTTTCGGCGATTGTGTCTTTAATTGACAATTCCCGTAAAAGTCAGAACCAAACTGAGCAAAATATTAACATGCCCAGCAAGTGTTTCAAGGATTACTAAAAAGCATAATTATCATCCATATAAAATTAACTGTACCAAGAACTTTTTGAACAAGCGAATTGAATTTTGTATGCGGATTTTAGATGAACTGGGAGAAAGTTGTTTGCCGATGAATGCACGTTTCACAACAACGTATGCGTAAACAGACACAATTTCCACTATTATTCCGATCCCAATCTACATCACTTTCGAATAATAGGTCAACGTTTAATTGGTCCTTAATTTTTTGATGATCACTTAAATGGAATAATATTTTATGATTTTTTCGATGAATTGGAAGAAACGATCATCAGGGCTGGCCCCCTAGGTTCCCGGATTTGACTCCACCTAACTTGTTCCTTTGGAGATACGTTGTAGATGATACACCCTCTAGTACAACAGAAAATATGAAAGAGCGTATCAGAGTAGTTTTTCAGAGCATAAGCCCGGAAATGTTACGGAAGGGTTTAAAAGTTGAATTTGAAGGTGTTTACAGTCAGGCGGTCATCATTTTGAATATTTGTTATAAATTTTTTCTTGTACAAATTTTCACATTTATTTTATTTTCTTTGTTATTTACCCTAGTACCTGTTAGTTTTAAGGGTTTGTGCTTTTATTGATAATCTATGGTTGATCCATATTTACAAAATGTCAAGTTTCCATGGATGAATGAAAGAGAAAAATTTGTTCTTTTCAAAAATGCCAAAGCCAACTATACTGCTACTTAAAAAAATCTAAGTTTATTCTAACTCAAGCGAGCAGGAAATTAGTATGTACAACATGTTACGCATTAAAATGTTTCCAATTTTTATTCCTGTTATTTTGTTGTATTCCTAATAATAACGATTCTACAATATCACTAAACTTGTTTTCGCTCATCAAAGTTTGAAAACAAACAGTATTTATTACGGCAAGGTTGTAAAACTGCCAAAAACTATAATAATTAATTAATTTTTTCCATGGCCAACTGTAAATCAATAATAAAATCTTTATAACTTTGTTATTTTTAAAAATAAATACATCATGTCTGATATCGTTACAAAGCTTAAAAAAATGCGCATTTGACAAGAGCAGAGCATACTATACCTTCCATTAAAAAAAACAAAAAGTTATATCATAACTGTGGAATAATAAGAGATAGAACAAAAGTGGCGACGCCGGTAGATAAAGCATAAAAAACACTACCATTTTGTCCTCTACATTTTTTTCGCAAATCGATAATAACAAAATTATTTAGAATTAAATAAAATGCAAAATTGTAGTTTTTTTGAAATATCTAGTAAGCCATGAACTTTTTCCAACTGAATGTGTCGTTAATTTAGGATCCTAAAACTGCCACACTTTCCTCATTTAATCGAATCTCTAATTTTTTACCTCGTCCTCTATTTTACACACTATATTTTTAGTATATATTTTAAAATTAATTCCAACTGTCATAATTGACAACTTTGTCACTGCATTTTATGTAATTTCATACAGTCAATGTTTCTTTTTGTTTCTAGTTTTATATAATATTTCATGTTAGTAAGTATTGTTCATCTTTAATTAATGAACCAATATTAATCAAATTGTTTTATAGTTAGTTTTGATACAGAAAATAAAAGTTTTCGAAATCTTGACTTAAAAACGAAGAAATATCATTAACTAGTCACCTTCGACTGGTTTCCACTGCGCCCAAGTGCATTTAACGGCCATATATGGCCGTCAAATAAATTTTGTATTAAAACAATAAATATTACGTTTATTCCCATGTCATCGACTATATGACGATCGAAACTTTGGCAACAAAGCACTGAGTGAGCCACCATTTAGTTACATGATATATCTGATTATAGTTGTAAGTTTCATTTTTAAAACATTATAGGTATGTGCTGTAATGGACTATTAAACTTAGATTATTTAAATTAAACAGTAGTACATTATAAATTGTTTTGTTGTTAATGGAGTATTACTCATGTTTTCAACTATTATTTTTCAAATTAATACGAGGCCGCGATAATAGTCCAGCGGAACATTATTGGGATAAATATGGTTTCTGGATCTTGAAAACGAAGTGAGTAGCCCCTTGTCTTATTAATCAATGCCTTATTGGAAACGCGAGAATATATAATCGAAGTATACCAAGTGAATGAAGGCTATTACACTAGTCTTGAAAGCTCGGGAAAGCAGATGCCTCAAAATAGTTTAAATATTAGACGACATCTGTAGAAAAACAAAACTTATAGTATTAACAAGTCAAAATACTGACAAATCACACAAAATTGTGATAGGTATTTAATTTCTTCACATTGAAATCACCGTATGAAATTGTCAAATTCTGATTTTACTTCTTTCAACCATATAACATTGGTTCTTTCAAAAAAATTTGTCATAACGTCTATCGTGGAGATTATTCAGCTTGTGTGACTTGTAAGCTAGAACTTAGAATAGAAGTCTTTGTCAGAGTACTATCCCCATTTGATAACAAATATAGATGTTACAAAGATAATTCCATTTTTTCAGTAGATGCCAAATTCGAGAAGTGACAGCGTAACTTTTGATCTGTAGTTCGTGGTTTTACATTTTTCAGCATTGAAGAACCTGTCTATAAAATCTGTCCAGTCATTATTGAGATCAGTGAGGACGTACAGTGTAACGGATGGTCGGAAAACATCTTAACGAGCTCCCTTAGTTTGTGCTTTCACCAATTAATAACTTAAAAATATATAGATTATTGGATACTCTCAATTTAAATGATTGTATTGTAAGAAATCTTAATGATCAGTTTTATAACTTGACCGTAATAACTAACAAAGTCCTATAAAGTGTAAAGAGTTTCACCGTGAGGAACACCATCCGTGAGGATTTTTATAATTCATGTGCATTAACAGAGTTCAGCGCGAACAACAATGTTCCAGCTTTTCTCACAATTTACTGTAGAATTTCCTTTTAGAAATTCAGAAATAAATGTGAATTTTGGAAAAGAAGAAAGTTGTATGTAGTTAGAAGTAAAGTAGATACGTATTACCCTTTTTATAGAATGAAATTATTTTGAACACTATTTATTCAATTTAATTTACGAGTAATTTAATTTCATTAATGTTTTGAATAACGCCCATATTGCTATACGGTGCCCGTTAAACATTTTGTTGGCCTTGACCTTTGACCTAGTATGAGTTACCTGATCGAGGTCTGAATAAGTGCTGTATTTCTTTAGAGGGTATGCTGTCAACTAGCGAAAGCAGATTTGAAACAAGTTGATCCCATTGTACTGTAATCGCAGACAAAAACCCAAATTTGTTACATATAAGCTGTGTTGAGGTTAATCAGCAAAGCATAAATGGTTGATCCGTTTTTCAATGATCACGGATGGACGGATTGGTTATCGGATCAGACTGACACGAAGAAATTATAAAGATATACTACGCATAACTTTATAATGGTAAAGGAATTTTGAGTGTATTGGTTTTGCTGTTTCACTTCTTTCAATATGGGTTGAATAAATAAATGAGTGGTATTCTGCAGTATCTTGTTTTATTAATCTGTCAAGTTTTTATGGCGTTTGGTATTGCAAACAGTACAATAGTTAAGTCAGTACTATAACATTCTCGACTAGTCCAGGCAATAGGTTGGACTGACGATGAGATGGATCGGCGATGAAACGGCCGCACTGAATCAGTAGTGATAAGAGGCTAACTTCGTAAATTATTTTTTTTCAACCACTTTGATTCGACCTAGAATTCACGAATGTTCAACAGCCACTCAGGAGTTATCTATTTGAGGGTTGTGAAGTTATCGTCAACCAAATTACTCATGCGCAACGCTTGTAGTTCCTTAGTTCTCGTTGTGCTTTCCGGAAAATGAACACGCTGTATAATCTCTTGGAACAAATGTTGTAAATACTCGATCGTACAAAAATATTATTTCATTTCAGATTTTATTAATTTTAACTTAGTGTTTGGAAATCAGCTAAAACTGTTATTAAAACGATTAACAACGTCGGCCTAAGGTAAGTTATTGAATTAATAAGATGATCACGACGATTTAGTAGTTTGCATTGCATTGCATTGTGCTATGAAAGAAGGATAAATTGACTGAAAGATATATAACAACAAAAATGAATGGTGAAAATGGAAACTTTCATCATTATTACACATATTTAAAATACTCAGCTTTTTGGGTTTTTTAATGGTGTATTTTTGTATTGATGTTTATACAAATCTAAACTTCCCTTGATGAAAATTGGTGTGTGAATATAGATTTTGGACATCATTCGGCCCAAATGATGATCAAAACCTACACGATACATTATTTGGTTCTTGGCCATCGAAGAAATCAATTTTCCCAGGACCACGTATAAAATTTAGTCTGGATTTTAAAACACACCCATAGTGCACAAAATTTAGCTGTAAGTATAAATATTAACTTTGGCCACCATGCAGCCCAAATTTTGACAAACGTTCTTACGGCGCAAAATTTAGCTCTTGGTTATCGAGTGACTGCATTTTGTAGACATCTCATCAAAATTGGTGTGTAAGTATTTCCACAGATAAGAAAGTTATATTTTTTGAAATTTTCTTTTTTTTTGGAGTTTTATGGAAAACGAAATCTTTAAAGAAAAAGAATGTTCAATCAAAGTTTCTTATTTCGTTCTTCTCTACAACTTATTCTAATAAAGTTTTGTCGTATCTCATATTGTTACCAAGATACTAACGATATTGCTCGGTGGCCTTTTTGTCAATATGTTCGATGTTTATCTGGAGATCAGGCTGGTAAACAATCCCAAGCTTTATTTTGTGCAAATTTATTGTAAAAATTCAGCCTTGGATTTCAATTCCATCAAAAGTTGTAGCGGTAACAAGAAAATCATGGATGGACGACCGCCCAAGTAAGAAATTTAGTGACAAAAATAATAAGCTTCCGCTAAAGCGTACCGCTTAATAGGTAAACTTATACATAAATAATTAAGAAATCGTCACACTGTACTGACAAAATCGGGCTCTATTACTTTTGACCTTGACACCGGCTGGGATATGTATTCAATAATACTACAATTATGTACAAAATTAGAACTAAATCAATTAACGTATCTCGAAAATTTGTGTACTCATACGTTATGTATCAAACGGTTGCCATCGCAATCCAAATATTATGAAAACCTAATGTCATTGCTGTTTAATAATCAATGAGTAATGAACAACGGACGTGGCAACGGTGTGGGCCGTCACAATCACGCGTAGTGCAATACATGGTCGTCTCATATCTTATGAACTGTACATAAAATATACATTTCTGGCCGTCATATTGCGGTTTTGCGGATGTCGTTATAATGATAGGAATATGGATTTTTCATAAGAAAATGAGGTAGTTTTCTTCATCCAAAGTCAGGTCTAAACTTCGTTATATCGTACTATACGCGGTGTATATTCACCTACACATGCTGTTTTTGGTGAACGCCCGATTCTTGTTCCATGTACGGCCGCCGGATTGATATTGGGATGTATATATATATATATATATATATATATATATATATTAATAATATATACGTTTCGGCAAAGTCTCATTTGCCATCCTCAGGTTGGTAACCGTCTGCTCCTGTTTTGTGTGCTGCTGCTTATGTACTCGAGTTTAACGAAAGTTCATGTTCAGCATTTTAATCAAGAGAATTCTTTTGAAAACACATCATTAGAACAAAATGAAGAGACTTCAAAAGCTAAATCTTCGAGTGAAGTCCCAAGGAACAAAATTTTTAATTTTAAGATAGTTTAGAGAGCTATGCAGTGGTGTACACAAGATTACGACAGTAGTGATTTTACTTTATATTTAAACACTCCATCTAAAATTGTAGCAAACGTTTTTTCTAGAGAGCTACGTTTTAAAAAAATTTTAAATATAGCAAATGTGTGAAAGATGTTAAAACATTATTGTTACAAAACTGCATTTAAAAACTTGAATATAATATACCCGAATGGTCGCAGAAGAACGGATGCAAGAAACATAATGTTTTTAATACACGATTGACTAAGTGTAAGTTAAGTAAAAAGTCTATTTCTCAAAACTTAAAATCAGTAAAAGCAGCTAATGTAAAATGAAAGACATTTAATAATGTATAAAAATGAAAGTGACAAACATTTTTATAACGTTTAATAGTATATTATAATACAATGTGTATAAGCAAGTCTTTAAAGCACGTCGACGAGTTCAAAAGCACGAGGCGAAGCCGCGTACCTTTTCACGGAGCAGTGTTTTAAAGGCGCGCATACACGCGTTTTATACGCTATTTTTTGTTATGCCTGCCGTATTATGTAAACTATAGGAAAATGGAAAACTAAACTAAAACAAGCTGTGCCATAAAAAAAATTTAAACACGGCTGTCAAAAAGCTCTATAATGAACTTGATTTAATGGTTTAATTGACAGTTATAACGCAAGTATAATAAAAAAAAAAAATTAACAATAACTTGATTAAAATTAAATAACAGTTTTTAACGCATTTCATTTAATTATAATAGTTTTCATTACTATATTAATTATTTTTTACAAGTGAGAAGCATTATATAAAGGGTGTCTGTTAAATTAGGACTAAGTTACGCATTTTGGTGCCCCATAATATGTCGTTACGAAATTACGGATGTTTTCAGAGGTTGATGAGATTTTTCAGCAAAAGGTGGACGTTATAGACTGATTATTATTAAGGTACTTTTTTACGAGAAATCCAGATATCAAATATGTTATGGAAAATTTCTAGGTACTCTAGATCTAGAAGTTATAGTAGTTAAGTTTGTTATTTCTTATGGCAGCCGTATTAGATTTTTACATTTTTTTATGAAACTTATTACTGATTACAATGATATATCACATGGTATGATTCAACTTCAAGATTACCTCAAAATATGGCAAAAAAAGTTTTTTCGAAGAGTGCTTTGGAAAGAAAATGCATTCTTTTGTTTAAAAAACACATTTTTATTAAATTAAATTTCATTGAAAAATTCTCTTATCAAGAAGAAAAGCAACAACCTGCGCAAAACTATTTTCTAACAAACAAAATTTCAGGCAAGAACATTTTGATTAAATTTAAAGCATTCAAAGTTAAATAGTTAATCCTAATAATAATAGATAAAAACTAAACTATGAATGTGTAATGAACATAACTGAAAGAAGAAGCTATATAACAGAAGCTTAAAGGGTTCACCATCGACCTCTAAACATGGGTTTATGCGTCTCCTTAAATTTTCGGTTGCTCTTAAAATGTCTCTTCTTCGTATTTTGGTCCTTAACGTCGTAATAATTTTTCTTCGTAAATTATGAATATGATCGGGTACAGTTTTGTAAATAAAATTTCATGATTCATGATTCCCTAAGGGAGAAATGTCCTTTCTCAAAGCTTCACATATTACATAACTCAATATTAGACCCAAAGAAGTTAGAATCATTAATTTTCAAATTAAATGAAACTTACAAAACTTGACAAGTACATCGTTACCAACCCTTATGAACTATTATAATTTATACTCGACCCAAGTAATCATCAAAAACAATCTCATAGTACAGTTGACCGAAGCAAACATGATAGCTGAGAGGGCGGAACTAGCGCTGTCGTCTTTTTCAGAGTACATTCAGGTAAAGAAGTATTTTGGCGGTAAATTTAAATATTTGAAAATTGGTTCTTGGACTGCAACACACATAACTACGTAGAGAGCATAAATAGATGTCCAGACGACATTATTTTCTATTAGAAATATCAAAACCTTAGTCCATACCATGAAATTAGCAGCTTGTATTTGACATGTTTAGCGTAATGCATTAGGGAATTGATAGTTATTTTCTATTATTATTCGTTTATTTTCTTTAATATTATTGTTTAATTTGTCTTTCTTAAGATTCATTGTTTACAAAAACTTTTAACATAAGTAAGTACAGCATAAACAAAAAGTAACCTTTTAACCTAAATGTAAACGATTTAGATTAAGCAATGTCCTGCTCTCTGCAACAAAACCAATTTATGTTGGAATCTTATTTTTTAAATAGGCAGCAGAAAGAAAATGGTGAATGGATTTATTTAGTTTCGAAGTACAGGCAGTGTTGACAAGAGTAAATCATCTGTATGTAGTCTGTTTTAACTGAAAATGTGAATGATATACGAGTGTGCATAGTACGTATTCCTAAAAAAATTACGGCAATTATAACAAATAGGTACAAACTTTTAATTATTATTTTTACTACGACAATAATTAATTATCTTATGCATTTTAGGAATGTGTGGAAAAGCACTTAAACAAAAGTTACATTATCGTCCAGACAAAATAGCTATAATGCCTGATTCTGAGACACACATGTACTACACCAGTGGTTTAATAACAATTTGGGGAATGACGAAATGCAAGATATGTAATTTTATAGTGATGAAGCGTGGTTTTATCTAACGGGTTACATAATGTCATAAAATACAACATACGGTTTGGTCTGATGAGGCTCCTGGTGAATTTGTACAAGCTCCATTACATCCTACAGAAATTGGTGTATATGTAGCCATGTCAAGAAGATGTATACTAGGTCCAGTATTTAAAAAAAATGCAATTAGAGCTGTGATTCAAAACATTAATCAGGACCAGATAAAAAATGTAACAATATGAAAAAACGAATAGGTGCTGGTTTAAATAATAATGGAGGTCATAATTTAGAATTAAAAATCCCAAATTAAAAAATGTTCCATCCATTATACTGTAACTGTTAAATAAATGTAACTTTTATTATAATGAAGTTTTAAATTTCTGGAAGTAAAGTTTGATTTCATAGGCACTGGAAAGTATTTTGTTCTGGACATAAATTAATGCTCTCATGGTAGATGAATTAATACAGACGTTGTTGATGCCAAATAATTATCCACTACAAATGAATTCATTAAATTTAATAAACGTTATTACAAAATAAGTATGTATATAAAACAATGCATAACATGTTATTATAAAATAAGAAATTCAAAAATTATGTATGTTATTACAAAATTTTGAAAACTGCATAATACGTTTGGGTCTAGATCTCGGCCCACAAATACAATAAAAAATATGTTATTACAAAATACAAAGCAAAGATTATAAATTTTAAGTTTTATTCACTGTCCGAAACTTCCCCATCAGAGTTTGTATCATCGTCAGATAGGCCAGTATCAATTGTGATAATTAATTTTTCAACTTCTTGGTCTATCAATCCGTCTCGCTGCCACATTTCATCGACTATATGATCGACGTGTGCACAATGTTTTTCCCAATCTGATTGGCTTATTTCGGCAAAGGCTGTTCACACTAAATTTTCTATTTGAAGGTCACTTTGATCGACGTTATGCATTGCCGCCTTGTGTTTTGCAATACTCCATATCAACTAGATGGGATTTATGTCGCAATGATAGGGTCGTACGCGTACTACAGTGTGGCCATGGTTCTTCAACAATTCGTCAACATAATATCGCTTAGCTTGATTCTGTGCCTTAACAAATGTTATTAATTCAGCCTTACGCATTTTACTGGTAGTAGAAACCCCATTGCTTTCAAGCCAATCACGAATATATTGCTTTCGTGCCATTTGGGTTGGGGGTTTATTGATTTGCACACTATGATATGGCGCATTATCCATTACAACAATACCATTAGGTGGTAAATTTGGAATTAATTGTTTTTTCACCCACTGCATACAATTATGATGGTTCATATCATCATGGTAATCTCATGGTTGCCTTTTGGATTTAAGTATTAACAACCCATTATTCACAAATCCGTAGGCACCACCTGTGTGTACAATAATGTATCGTTGACCTGATCTATCGGTTCGGTATACTCCAGGCTGGTCTTCAGATTGCCAACACTTGCTGACACCATATGAAGGATGGACATAGGTTTCATCCAAAAAAGTTACCGGTTTCTTGTTTTCCTCCAAAGCATTATTCTCTCGCAGCTTGCGTAAGTAGCGAGAACACCAAGCAACGATATCGTAGCGTTCCATCAATGATTTTCTTTTATTGTGGCATTTTTTAAATTTAAATCCTACATTTAGTAATTGCTTTCGAAGCAACATAATTTACTTTGTCCTTCATTTTATCAATCAATATTTTTATTGTTGGAACTTTCTTGTCGACAGTATAAACTTCCTCAACTGTCCTTTTTAAAAGTCACAATCATCAAAAACTAATTTGTTTGATCCTCCGCTTCGTTTCTTTTTAGAAGGTGATTTTTTAACTGATTTCTAGATAACTGCTTTTCCTTTCTAATTCTCATTATAGTTGGTAACGATTTACCGACAGCAGCAGCAGCTAGTTCGCTGGCCTTCTCCAAAGGAAAACTCCATTCACCAGCAGCTTTCTGTCTATCAAAGAATTCAATCACATGTACTAATGATCCCAATTCAACCAATCACCATACAAACTACCTGCGAAGCAAACGGGCTATACGAAGTTCGCCAACCCTCAATTATTACACTAGAAGATGGTCGATTAGAAATCAACAGAAGAATATACCAACCCGAAGTAACCTTTCACGATGACTTAGTTTTTGAACTACCCAAATTCAACGTTACCTTCGACGAAGAAAAGAAACAATCACCAGTAGTTAAGCTGAAAAATTTAAATAATGCTAATGTAAAACACATTGAAAACTTAATAAACAATTTACAAATTCCAAATTTAAGTGTACCTGGTAATAAATATACCTGGACGAATACGATTATTATTATTATCATTATGTTAATTCTTAGCTTAGTTACAATTTTTATTAAGGTCATACGACCAAAACGAAAAAATAAATATTAAATTAGAGAAAAATCACCAGCAGTCTCGCAAAATAGAGACCCCCTATTTTCCGAGCTTGGCAAGGAGGAATTATATAGATTTACTAAATAGGATCATTATACATGGAATAGCTTTGTATATATAAACATTTTTAAGAAACCATTAGATAAGATAAGATAAATAAGATCATTATACATTGAACAGCTTTGTTTGTACAAACATTTCTAAGAAACCATTTGATATACAGATACACTGAATAAAAGCATTTTACGTACATGAATAGACTTTATTAATATTTCTAATAAACCATTTATACATATGGATCGATAGGAACACCCCTTTTCATTTCAGTATAAAAGGAAAAGCTTAAGAAACAGTTAACAAGTTAATAGTCAATAGTATGTAGTGAACAGTCACATGTCAGCTCCTAGTTTAAGTTAGAAAATAAGTCTACTTATTGCTATCAAAGTAATAACTTTGATTCAATATATAAGTGTTAGAATTAGTGATATTGAAATAAAGAGTTTTTTTAAAAACAACTTATTTCAACAAAGAAATTTAATTAACAAGAGAATGCATGTTCTTTCCAAAGCACTCTTCTTCTTTCAGTTATGTTCATTATACATTCATAGTTTAGTTTTTGTCTATTATTATTAGGATTAACTATTTAATTTTAAATACTTTAAATTTAATCAAAATGTTGTTGTCAAGAATTATGTTTGTTAGAAAATAGTTTTGAGTAGGTTGTTGCTTTTCTTCTTCATAACAGAATTTTTCCATGTAGCATAATAAATTTTAAAAAAATAAATAATACATGTTTAAATTTAATCAAAATGTGTTTTTTAAACAAAAGAGTGTATGTTCTTTTCAAAGTACTCTTCGCAAAAACGGTTTTTTCCATATTTTGAGATAATCTTGAAGTTGAATCATACCATATTATATACCATTGTAATCAGTAAAAAGAGCTTTATTCAAAAATGTAAAAAACCAATATGGCTGCCATAAGAAATAGCAAAGTTCTAGATCTAGAGTACCTTCAAATGTTCGATAACATATTTGGATTTCTCGTAAAAATGCCTTAATAATGTTTCAGTTTAAAACGTCCTTTTAAGTTGTCGGTATAAAAAGGAAAATCGAAAATTTAAAATTTCGGTTTTTTTGAAAAATCCGAAAACATCCGAAATTTCTTAACGACATATTATTGAGCACCAAAATACGCAGTTTTACCCTAATTTAACCGACATTGTATATGTTCAAACAACTGAGATCCCCATGTTGGAGCTCGAAAAACGGACACCCTTTACTTGGAAATACTCTAATTAGAATTAAAAGTTTCATTGATTGATTGATAAGAAATTCTGTCCAGTCACGCATTTATTTATACTAGACCAAAAACCTGCTGTAATTCTCTATTATCCCACGAAATGGCTTTTAAATAGTAACCGATTCTTTTCATTATAATTCCAAAATATATAGATTCATCAGCAAAATGGTATGTGTAAATATACACAGTATCTCAATTATTGTGTATATTTGTAACAAACTCTTTACGTTTGTTAATAAAATTTACGTTTATTTAGGTAACTTAACATGCATTGTGTACAGCGTGTGTTGCATATCATAGTTGTAATGAACAAGCGACGCCTAGAGCAGAACAAGATCTTCACCCTCGAAAGACTACGTTACGCGTTTGGTGGGACCAGGAAGGTATCATTCACTATGAACTGCTTGGGCGTAACGAAACAGTCAATGCAAAACTATATGTTGAACAAATGCATCGCCTCTACGAAGCTATTCGGGAAAAACGACCCCATCGGCAGCATGACCTTCTTCTTCATCACGACAACGCTCGTCCTCACAATGCTAGTATGACACAGAGAGCAATTCAACCGCTTGATTGGAAAGTATTGCCATATTCTTCTGATTTGGCCCCGTCAGATTTTCACCTATTTCGATCACTTTCGAACAGTTTGCGAGGCGTTTCGTTCAATAATGATGTGGAATTACGGACTTGGTTGGATCATTTTTTTGAGTTAAGGCCGAACGATTTTTACCATAGTTAAGTCGTTAATAATAACTGAGAATATATAATTGATTAATATGTTGTAAATTTTGTAGTAAAATATATATTTTTTAAAAATAAAAAAACGCCATTACTTATGCATCAACCTGATACAATGCGATGCCTCCAATTGTGGTATTGGCTGTGTTTTAACCCAAGGTGAGGGAGACGACGAAAATGTTATTACTTATGGTTCTCGAAGTTTAAATAAAGCCGAGCGAAATTATTCTATTACTAAGCGTGAATTACTTGCTGTTATTTTTGGAATTCAAAAGTTTAGACCCTACATTGAAGGCACACATTTTAAAACATCATCATTCACTGATTTGGTTCAATAATTTAAAATATCCTTCAGGTCAATTAGCCCGATGGAGTTTTAAACTTCAACCATTTGATTTTGAAGTCATTCATAGGAAAGGTGAATTAAATGTTGTTCCTGACGCACTTTCAAGAGCGCCATTAGAAGTTAACTCTTTAGAATTTTCAGCTTTAGATTTAAACGATTGGTATAAGAAAATGTTAAATAACGTTTAAAAAAATTCTGAATCATTTCCCTATTGGAGAATTGAAAACGATAAACTTTACAAATTTATTTCAAATGATTTAGACATTGAATCCAATTTAGTAGAATGGACATTGGTCGTTCCTAAATTTTTGAGGAAAAATATTTCACAAAAATTTCACCATGATCCTATATCAGCACATTTTGGTGCTTTTAAAACTTTTTCAAAAATTAAAGAATTTTATTATTGGCCAAAAATGAAATCAGACATTTCCAAATACATTCGAAATTGCAATATTGTAATCAAAGTAAATCTTCACAATTTAATCATTATGGTTTTATGGGTAAAGAGAAAAATGTTTATTTTCCTTTTCAATGCATTTCAATCGATTTAGTAGGTCCTTTCCCAGATCGAAAAATGGTAATACTGTTTTACTAGTTGTTTGCGATTGGTTTACTCTGATTCACCCAATGCGCAGTGCTACTGCTAAAGGCATTTGCCAATGTATTGAAAATTATCTGTTTCTAGTTTTCGGTGTACCAACAATTTGTATGGTAGACAACGGCGCTCAATTTAAGGGTGCATTATTTAAAAAAATATTAGATTCTTACAAAGTTCAATCTATTTGGTTTAATGCGAGTTACCATCCCCAGGTAAATTTTGTTGAAAGAGTTAATAAAGTAGTAGGTAATGCAATAAGATCTTTCATTAAAGATAATCCAAAGAATGGGATGCTGAAATTCACAAAATTTCCCATGCTATTCGTAACGCTGTTCATGAATCTACCAAATTTTCACCTTTCTTTTTGGCGTTTGGTCGAACAGTTCCGATTACTGGAGATTTTTATGGTCGATATTTTAAAGAGGATGATTTATCAACTAACAACTGTGAACAATTGGTGCAAGATGTAAAACAAAATTTACATGCAGCTTACGAACTAGATTCAAAATTTTACAATTTGCGACGTCGTTCATTAAAATTAAACGTAGACGATCTAGTTTGGAAAAAGAACTTTACTTTATCGGATGCGAAAATAATTATAGTTCAAAAGTTAACTCCAAAATTTATTGAAGCAAAAGTTACTGAAGTGTTAGGTCCAACCACGTACCGATTGGCCACTCTTAATGATAAACCTTTAGGTATTTTTCATGTGAAAGATTTAAAACCACAATGATTTATTTTATTTTCGTATTTTTGAGACTCTGTTATATTCTAGTTTTCTTACCTACATTTTAATTACTTTGATTATTTTTCAAAAGTAATTTGATTTTATTTTTGTGCTTATTTCGCACATCATTTTATTTATATATTTTAGTGGACCATTTATTTTATTTTTACTACAAATTTATAGCACGACAGTTGATATTTAGATAACATTGTGCAGCTGATTTTACCGATTTTTTGGGACATTAGCTCTCCGGTAAATTATTTTCATTTATTGGATTTACAATTTACTATTGTTCCAATTAGTAAAAATTGAGATAACCATTTTGAGTTTACTTCTGATCGTTATTTGACGTGAAGTTTCAAACTTTTAACCATTGGTAAGAATACTAGATGTGCTTAAATACGTTTTGTTTTTGTTATAATTGGTTACCAAAAATTGGTTCGAAATTCTAAATTTTGATAATTCCTGATTTGTCTGGTGTTCTAGACTTCGACGGTGCTTTGTGTTCTTCGGTTCACATCGTGTCCACCTCGTCATAGTTCCATCCTAACCGTGACTTCCTGATTATGAGACTTGGGTGGGTTATATATGTGTTCGGAATAGAGTGCATAATCAAATCCATTAATACACCGTGAATGGTGAAAACTTTGATATACCGATTTTGACTTATTTTACCGAACGTGTCTGTGGGAGTTTGTTTTTGGAGTTCGAGTAGCCGAGGGGTCTTACCTAACCAACATCATCGCAAGTTTCCGTACTTCTTCGTACATTTAGGGTAAGATTTTGTTCTATTTGATAATTTATTTAGAATTTTGGTAATACCGTTTACATTTTTATATGAATTTTATTTAGATTAATTTTTTTATATTTCATCAGATTTTGATAAAATATTATTAATTTTATTAATAGATTAAAAGTTTACCTCGAGTAGGATTTGAACCTACGACCTGTACTTTCTAGAGTCTCTACCAACTGGGAAATTGTTCCAGCCCCAATCGATGTAAATTTTGTCTTTATGTATGTAGAACTGATGTAAATTCTAAATATAATGAGATTACAATCAAATTACTTATATTAATGGAATGTGAGCCTGCAATATCGCAAGTTGTTTGAAATCTCCGCTGTTTACGTTTGCTAATAAAATTTACGTTGCATATCATAAAAACATGCATTTCATTATTTTAGTTAGAACTCGTATGCATTCTGTTTGCACATTCAATCCAGACATGTTCTTACGCAATAGACCACCTTAGCGTCGTTTTTGGTTGAGTTAAGAGGGTTGGTGTAGCATCCATTGTGGCTTTGTTCAATTTTTTAAAAAGTGCTATATAATTTGTATGGTACTTTTATTTTTTTATTTACTTCTACTTTACGTTTTACTTTATTTTATTTATTCGCATAATTATTTAACCAATTTCATTTTACCGTTAGTTGCTTTATGGTATAATTGCGTTCAACCAATAATGACGAAATAACCTTTGTTATAATGAAGTGGAATTTTAATATCCATTAAACCAGCAAACAAAAATTATTTCAACTTCTACGTAAAATTTACGCAAGGAATTTTCCAAGCGCTGAGTCAGCAAGCCGCCATTTCGAAGCACACCAAAGTACTGTAAAATCAAAATAAGGTATTTTATTTGTATTAATAATTCCATAAATTAGTTTTACTTAAGTTAAATAATCGTTACTCACTATCTTGGCTTTCAAGATGTTCTCATTTATATCAACATTTAGGTAGTAAAATTGTTACTAACATTAGTTCTAAGATATTCTCATTTATAACCAAAATTTTGATAGTAAATAAAGCTTATTATTGTCAATTTTTTAACTTTATTATATTCATGGTTTACTTGTTTTCCTATAAAACGCCCTTTTATTTAATAATTTAGTTTCAGGTTGAATCAACATCAATTTGTAAAGCGAAAATATCTAGGTATATATTTTTTGAAAGCAACATGTGATAATAGTTATGAACCCCGCCTATTTTAATCTCTGACTGAGCAAAAGGTACAAAACCTACTGGGTTATAACCAAACCTTTATCAGCTAAAATTGTAGCTGAGGGGGTTGGTTCCATATTATCAACTTGATTTACTCTTGATTCTAGTCTTCAGAATAGCAACGCAATTATTTTTTTTTTATAATGTAATCAACCAACTTCAAAAAGTTGGTTAATTAATTCGTCTGGATGTGTGTGTGTGTGTGTGTGTGTGTGTGTGTGTGTGTGTGCGTGCGTGCGTGCGTGCGTGCGTGCGTGCGTGTGTGTGTGTGTCTGTGCGTTGCACGATGTTACAGGGTTTAGAAACCTGGAAGTGGTGTCTTCTCATAGGAAATTATTTGCTGATTCCAAATCTCTGGTAGATTTTTTTATCACCTGTTCGCGGTAGGAAGGCCGTTAAAATCAAAATTTTTGTATTACAAATTTTTTTATATTTTTACAATATATATGTATATATATATATATATATATATATATATATATATATATATACAGGGTGATTCTTTGGGAGTTCTAATTTTTTTTTTATGATTGTGGACCTGAACAGGCTAAATTTGGCATATCGTGCTAAAGCACTCAGGAACACTTAGGAGGATGCATAGAGGGATAATGAATTGCCAATAGATGCCTATGAATAGCTACCTTAAATTTTCTCATATCATAAGTGAGAGGAAAGCAGGAACTAGGGAGATCATTCCAGAGCTTAGAAGCCGTGTAGAAATATGTGGATTGCGCCCGTTTGGTACGACAAGTGGAGATTTGTACTGCATACTGATGACGTTTTAGAGAAATTTGACATAATTAAAATTTGAAAATTTGGGGTATGGGGTTTTCGGGTATGCTCAGTTGATCTAAAATATTTAGAGTCTTCTACCACTTCCGGCTGTACCGGAAGTTGGCTAAAACTTCCTTATTTTAAATAGAACACCCTGTATATTATTACGTATTTCGGTAAAGCTACTTTTGAGGATTCTCTCAATATACGGTTTTGCTACCTTATACCGAGTGTTTTATGAGATATGACCAATTTTAATACGAAACAGTGTCCTGTTTGACACACTGTATCTTTATAAATAATAAAGAGGGAAACAATCTGGTTGGTAAAAATTTCTTTAGTATCATCTATTTTAATAAAACTTTAACATTTTGTGGATAAAATAATTTTTAATGTACGAGGTGATTCAAAACGCGTAGTAAAACATTTCTCAACTATTACTCCCTATACCTAAATCGAACCTTTATTGGGGTATTTAGTTTTATAGCACAAAATATTACATTAAAACGCAAAGAAATCAAAATGTAAAATTTAAAAAAATATGTATAAAATCAAATTTAACATTTAAAGTAAATGCTCAAAAACATCTCCTTGTTGCTGCAAACATTTATTAGCTCTTTGAAGTATAGAAGTCATTGTTGCCTGTCTAATATACACTGTTAAGTTTTATTAACCACTCCCTATACCTAAATCGAGCCGTTATTGGGGTATTTAGCTTTTAACGTATGGAATAATGATTTGTATTATGATTTTGATTATTATTGTATAGTGTGCCGTGAAAATTTTAGTTGACAGTTCCCAGTTTGCGTCTAACATTCGAGATAGATAAACAAGTTAACATTTTTCCTATTGTAGAAAGTTTAAGATTTAAAGTATAGTTAAGGAGAATGGCCAGATCAGGATACACTAATGAAGATTTCATTAATTTATTACTAATTCACGGAGAATGCCACAAAATCGCAGCCAGAACATGAAGTATTTTTGCAGAACGATACCCTGACTTGCCTCCTCCAACTAATAAAATCATTGATGCCGTTATGAATAATTTGCAAGAGTATGGATCGTTTAGAGAACAAACTATTAGAGATAAGCCGATAGTCAATAATAAAGACAATGAGGTAAACGTTTTGGCATTTTTAACTGCATATCCGAATGCTTCCATAACCATAACCATGTAACGTGTCCTTTGCGATTGTCATTTTCAACAATTCAAAGAATTAAAAAAACATAAGTGGAGACCTTATTCCTCCACCACTGTACATTCCATAAATAATACAGATTTAGAAAAAAGGATTAACTTTTGTGAATGGCTTATTATGTAGAAAGATGGGATGAAGATTTTTTAAGTAGTATCATTTGGGTTGACGAGGCAAAATTTGTGAATAATGGCATGTTCAACAGGCTTAATTGTTACTACTGGGCAACCGAAAATCCCCATCTAAAAAGGGCAAGAACATTTCAAGAAAGATGGTCCTTTAACGTATTTTGTGCAGTAAAACGTAGGTAGACATAAAATTTCAAAATAGGGTAAAAGGCAGGTGCTTAAATCCTAGATCTTTGTCTTTAGTCTTTTGATAATTGTTTAAGGTCTACGACGAAAACCTTGCTGGACAACGGTATTTGAAATTTTAAGAAATGTGGTTCAACCAAATTTGGTCAATTTGCCAGCGATAGAGAGAAATCAAGTATGGTACCAACAAGACGGCGCGACACCGCACAGTACCAGAGCCGTTGGCATATTTCTGGACGAAATGTTTGATGGAAGGTGGATAGCAAATAAAGGTCCATATCTGTGGCCTCCACGTTCTCCTGATTTGATCCCCTTAGACTTGTTCATTTGGGGATTTATAAAAAATAAAGTTCACGAGAATCCTGTAACAACCAAACAAGACACTCTAGAAAGGGTTCGGAATGCATTTGCGTCACTAACACCAGTGCAGATTAGACAGGCAACAATGACTTCCATATTTCAAAGAGCTAATAAATGTTTGCAGCAACAAGGAGATGTTTTTGAGCATTTACTTTAAATGTTAAATTTGATTTTATACATATTTTTTTAAATTTTACATTTTGATTTCTTTGACGTTTTAATGTAATATTTTGTGCTATAAAACTAAATACACCAATAAAGGTTCGATTTAGGTATAGGGAGTGGTTAATGAAACTTAAAGAACAGTTAAAGCTCTTTCTAATAACGTTACAAAATAATAAAATTAATATTTAAGAAAGTTGAGAAATGTTTTAGTACGCGTTTTGAATCACCTCGTACATTAAAAATTATTTTATCCACAAAATGTTAAAGTTTTATTAAAATAGATGATACTAAAGAAATTTTTACCAACCAGATTGTTTCCCTATTTATTATTTATAAAGATACAGTGTGTCAAACCGAACACTGTTTCGTATTAAAATTGGTCATATCTCGTAAAACACTCGGTATAAGGTAGCAAAACCTTATATTGAGAGAATCCTCAAAGGTAGCTTTATAGAAATACGTAATAATATACAGGGTGTTCATTTAAAATAAGGAAGTTTTAGCCAACTTCCGGTATAACCGGAAGTGGTAGAAGACTCTAAATATTTTAGATCAACTGGGCCAATCCGAAAACCCCATACCCCAAATTTTCAGATTTTAATTATGTCAAGTTTCTCTAAAACGTCTAATTAGAACTCCCAAAGAATCACCCTGTATATAAGCTTCAATATACAGGGTGTCTCAAATAGAGTAGTATAGTATGGGCATCTTTCTTATTATTAAAGATATAGATTTGGTTAAATGGGGAACATTGTGACATTTTTTGGGCCGAGTTCGATTCCTTTGAGAAACATTTCAATTTCGAAATTATTAAAAACAAAAAAAAAAAAACAAAAATGGCCGATTTCTAAAAACTCAAATATTTCCGCAATTATAAAACATGTGAAAAAAGTTTCAGATCAAAGTTATTTACTTGAGGTACACTTAAAAATCATGACAAAATAAAATTCAAGGTGGCGGTTTCCAAGATATTAATAGCAACTTTCTTATTTTAAATGGGACATATTGGATTTTTACACAATTAAATGGGATTTTTTTCTCTTTTCAAGGATGTATAAAAACCTATGTACGAATAAAAAATTATGGGAAATATTAGTTGTTTTCATTTTAAATCAAGTAGCCATGACTAACAATTTGCAAGTAAAAATTAGTTTTGATTTCTTTGACGTTTTAATGTAATATTTTGTGCTGTAAAACTAAATACCCCAATAAAGGTTCGATTTAGGTATAGGGAGTGGTTAATGAAACTTAAAGAACAGTTTTAATAACGGTATAAAATACAGGGTGATCCATTTAAGAAAGTTGAGAAATGTTTTAGTACGCGTTTTGAATCACCTCGTACATTAAAAATTATTTTATCCACAAAATGTTAAAGTTTTATTAAAATAGATGATACTAAAGAAATTTTTACCAATCAGATTGTTTCCCTTTTTATTATTTATAAAGATACAGTATGTCAAACCGGACACTGTTTCGTATTAAAATTGGGATAAGGTAGCAAAACCGTATATTGAGAGAATCCTCAAAAGTAGCTTTTCGAAATACGTAATAATATACAGGGTGTTCTATTTAAAATAAGGAAGTTTTAGCCACCTTCCGGTATAACCGGAAGTGGTAGAAGACTAAATATTTTAGATCAACTGGGCATATCCGAAAACCCCATACCCCAAATTTTCAGATTAGAACTCCCAAAGAATCACCCTGTATATATATATATATATATATATATATATATACAGGGTTGGGCAAATGTGTGGAAACCCCTTGTTTCTGGCTAAACTATTGGTTGTATCAAAAAAAGACCTTCACAAAAGTTAATGTAAATTTTATGATCTATTCAGTGGTGTACTAGGATTTGTAGCAGCTACGCCAATGTTCGAGATATGACGTAATCGATGGTTTTTTTAAATGGGTGACCCTGTATATTGAGAAAATATTCATAGTGAATGCTCAAATTGGAGACCTTCAGCACCTTGACAGTGTCCTATTCGGTCAGCAAAGGCTCTTACGGAGTTTTGAAGATCTTGCTGTGAGATTTCTTGCACAGCCACCCTAATCCGGTCTTCCAGTTCTTCTAACGACTGAGGTTTGGTCTTATACACAATAGATTTTAAATGACCCCATAGAAAATAGTCTAGAGGACTTAAATCTGGCGAACGCGGTGGCCACTCAATATGTCCTCTTCGACCTATCCATCTCCCCGGAAATATTTCATTAAGATATTGACGCACGTCAACTCTATAATGAGGCGGAGCTCCATCCTGTTGGTACCAAATTTCATTTGAGGGTCGTTCAGGATTCTCCTGGTTCGAAAATAAACGAACTAACGCTGGAACAATTTGCTCCTGCAACAATTGTAAATACCGATTAGCATTTAAATTGTCTCTCAAAAAGAATGGTCCAATTATGTGTCCTCTGATTATACCCGCCCATACATTTAATTTTTGAAGAAATGGGGTGTGACCTTCTTCCATCCAGTGAGGATTGTGGTCAGACCAATAGCGACAGTTATGTCGATTGACACAACCATTCAGTTGAAATGTTGCTTCATCTGAAAAGACAATATTATTGAGAAAATTGCCATTCATTTCAATGTGATCCATCATTGACTGGCAATACTGCATTCTTCTATCAGGATCATCTACATTAAGTTCTTGTACTAAATGCATTTTATACGGATGGAGATGATTTGTGGACAATATCCTTCTTACCGATCTACCGCTAATATCGTGATGTAAGGCCAGTTTTGGTACTGAAGTTATCGGTTCTACCTGGACATCAAGAATAATATCAAGTGCCATATCTTCATTTGTAGCCGATTTACTTCGACCAGATTTTGGCCGATTTCTAACACTTCCAGTTTCGTGAAATTTCCGCACAATCTTCGAAACCGTTGATTTGGAAATGTGAGGATTTCTCTCCGGAAATGTTGCATTAAAAATAGCACATGCATCTTTTAAAGATCTCTGCCTGTCTCCAAATTCAACCATCATTAACAACGAAATACGCTCACGTTCACTTAATTCAACCATGATTAGAAAACAATACTAATACTTTACACCGAAATTATCTGACGGAATTAACAGTAACTGACAATAACACAAAATATTTGAGCTATGTTACAGAAATAACCATGGCAACAACAAAAAACGAATATTTTTTATTAGATAGTACAGCGAGAGCGATCTCTTATTTTATTATTTTATTTAATATTTAAAAAACGACAAGACGCATACCTACCAAACCATATATCATTATAATTGGAGAAAAACGTTATATCTGAAAATGCAAAAATATACAGGGTCACTCATTTAAAAAAACAATCGATGACGTCATATCTCGTAAATTGGCGTAGCTGCTGCAAATCCTAGTACGCCACTGAATAGATCATAAAATTTACATTAACTTTTGTTAAGGTCTTTTTTTTGATACAATCAATATTTTAGCCAGAAATGAGGGTTTCCACACATTTGCAACCCTGTATATATATATATATATATATATATATATATATATATATATATATATATATATATATATATATATATATATATATATATATATATATATATATATATATATATATATATATATATATATATATATATATATATATATATATATATATATATATATAATTAGTTACAGTTTTGAAGTTGGTTGAAATTAGAATTCTATAAGAATTCGCACCTTTTGAACTGGTTATAAATAAAATTTACTTTGATTAAAAATGGAAATTACTGTTTAAGAAAGTTTGTTGACGGGGTACAATGAATATTTGCGTATGGGTTTTCATTTAATAATTAATAAGAAATATAATCATAAATATATAAATAAATAACCTATTCACTAAAACAAACTATTGTAGCTTAATGTCACTAACAAAAGTTAATCAATATTAGGAACAATTAAAAGTAAGGCTACTTTGTATCTATGTTTACCATAGGTGAAATAATGGCAACATTTGTTATAAATACAGACAGTTTTTTACTATAACGACATAAAAGGAACCTAAGAATATTAGTTGTTCCATAAATTCGTCAATAGCAGATACACCACACATCATACACTAGATACACGTTTTTGTATTGGGTTAATCTCTTCTCTTTTATTTGATTCAATCGGCGATTTCGGCGGATTAGTTGCTTGACCGCAACGTCTGTTCCGCATGAAGTCATGGTTCTGTCATAGATCACAAGTGGTCAAAGAAAGTATTATTAATTGAATAATTTTAGTTCAGGAATCAACAAAATTGTACTTATTCATAAACTATCGTAAAGATCAAATTAACATCAATTATTATTTGCGTGAATGTATAAGTTAAAGGCATAATTTATTCACAGGCAACATTTTTTACTAGATATGCGAGAATTACGTAACACTTGATTTCTTCGTGATTTAATATAAAATTAACACATTAGTTACAAATGTTATGGTACAGCCTTTAAGTTACAGAAAAATGTTTGTCATTACAAATAGCAAATTAGATGTTTTATTTTATTATGAACATCTTAGTCTACTCACATTTTAATAATGGGATCAAAACATGCAACACATACATTTCCCTATAATAAACACATGGAAAATGGAATTGAACGTAAAACAGTTGTAGACATGATTCCATAGCATTATGTATTTTGATTTATATTATTCTTTATAAGCATTACAAGAAGGAAAATAGATATATTTATGATCCTTGCAAAACTAATGTTATTTATCAAACGATGATAATTTTATACGATTTCTAAATGTAGAGCAGACTAAATAAAAATCGTAAAAAGTAGGTAATGCTGAATTGTAAATTTTATGCAAAGCTATATTATAAGGACGAAACTCGAATCACATAAATTTACAAATTTAAACGTTTCAACAGCGATTGCAGCTGTCTTTTTTAGTAACAAATCTTTTCGAGTAGTTTCAAAAGGTCGTGGCACTCGCCCCTCCATGGGCGTTGAAAGTATTTGACAAATATGCTACTATTCAACTTATCGCCTTCATGCGAACCCCGCTGAAGTTTCTCTTTGATGTCACTCTGTTGCTGTTAACTAAAATACACTTGTTGGATTTTTAACTTGTGCTGTTAGGACAGAGAACAAATTACTGCTAAATCTTGGAACATATCAAACATCTTTTAGCAACATTTCTTCTCCAATACTGTTTGTTACATGCCTTATGGCCCCATTGTGTATCTACCATGCTGTGGATGGGTGGACGATTACAGGGTGTCCCATGTCACTACTTAGTATACTTAATCGTCAGTCCAAATAGAGTAAACAATTCCAATAAGGTTTTACCTTAAAGTCATCTGTGTTTATAATACAAAGGGTTAAATTGTTATAAATCAAATAATTACAATTTCAGTTTAAAATCCAAACTATGATGTATGGTCCGTCTAGAAAGTATCCGGAAAAAAGAAAGCTTAATTGTAATTATTCCGTATATATTTTTAATACTTGAATTATAAAATTATAATAAATAATTCCTCTCATTTACTTATACAACTTCCATTTAAGTCTAAACACTTAACTAAACGTCGAGGTACACCGAAACTAGGTCACCACCATAATGTTCGGTGATGGTGATCCAGACCTGTAAAACTGACCGAATCAAATCTTCTTTATTTCGTGGCGCTGTTCATTCAACTTCAACCTTCACTAGTCTCCAGTTGTTTTACATGGGACTAAGATCTGGTGAAACTGCTGGCCACAGAATTGCTGTTAATTGATGTTCTTGCATACAAGCTTGAGTATAGGCAGAAGTATGGCATCTTGCATTATCCTGTTGAAAACGCCACCCCTCTGGATATAAAGCATGAGCCGTTTCAAGAAGAAAACCATTTATAATGTCAAAATATCTTGCACTATTAACAGTGCCATCAACTATACAGAGAGGTATAGCACCACGCTGAGATATTGCTCCCCAAACCATTATTTTAGTGGGAAATTTGAAATTTGAATGGTAACATTTCCTTTTGATAGGATTTTTAGATGATTTGCACCAAGCTGGAAACAACTTTCGTCAGATATAGAAACATTATCAAAATTATCTTCTTGAAAACGTAGCCTTGTCTTTTCAGTGACATGCGAACGGTTTCCGGACACACTTTTATTTTTCGTTGATTTTTAAAATATGTTAGCCAATTTTCGAAACCCTAGGCGGGGATTTTGTCGTCCTAATGCCATCAAAGCATTTAAATTATTTCCGCCAATCCTACGCGGTCTTTCCGAAACTGGCAATTTCTTATCCTCTTGATTGTTTCATAAACTGCACTTTTTCCTAGTTCAGTCAATTGCATTAATTTTTTAACATTTCGAAAACCTGTTCTATAAAAATGTTCTACCTCTTTCCTTTTTTCTACTTGCGACATTTTTTCACAAATCTTGTCTGTTGACAATCAACAATATTTTATACATGATGTTGTCATGCAATTTTGGCCACAGTCTATTATCGGGACAACCTACTTAATTCATTACATGCGTCTTAGAATGTTACAAAAAAGAAATATATATATATATATATATATATATATATATATATATATTTATTAGAAAAAATATAAAATTTCGGATACTCTCTAGACGGACTATACTATGGAAACGACTTTATTTAGTTATCAAACGCCAAAGTTAGTTTATTTGATTGTGTTGATTGATATTGTTCGAAATGTTTACTTTTACAACGCAAGAGTACGCCGATATCCATCACATTTACATTTGCGATGGAAACTTAGCGGCAGATGTGCGACAGTATGCACTGAGATTTCCAAACGGACAGAAGCACCTGTTCCAATACGGAACTTTCCTGAAGCCACCGACTAAACGTTCAATACAACAAGCATTGGAAAACGAAGAGAACATACTTCGAGAAATTGATAATATTCCCAGCACCTCTGTTCGCTGAATATCTGCGCATGTTAATTAATCTCGAATGCGAGTTTGGAGGCCATTGAAACGTCACGGTTTTTACCCACTTAATATCCAGCCTGTCCAAGCTCTGTTGCCCACAGATTTCCCCACGCATGGAATTTTGCCGCTGTATAATTGAAAATCAACAAATTTTAGTTACGGATAAGTCAACATTTACAGGGAAAGGATTAATGAATAAAATTAATAGCCATTTATGGAATATGAAATCATACAATCAAATCATCAACATAGGTTTCCAGTGAATGTTTAGTGTAGAATTATTGATGACATGTTCATTGGTCCATTTGTTTTTGTGAATCATTTAACCACAAACAGGTATTTAAATTTTCTAGTGGTATCAGCACGACGGTGCCCCAGCTCACTTTCCTTTACACGTAAGACAATTATTAAATCAACAGTTTGAATGACGAAATGAAATTGGTAGAGGCGAACAACTCAGCTGGCTTCCCAGATCTTCCAATTTGGCATACTTAGATTATTATTTGTGGGTCACATGAAAAGTATGGTTTACCAAACACCATCAGAAATTGTTGATAATATCTTACGTAGATTTCTTTTAAGAGGAGCCATACTATGTCTCGAGAGGAATGGCGGCCATTTTGAGCAATTTTTATTGTGATTTTAAACTGAAATTGTAATTATTTGACTTACAAAAATTTAACCCTCTCTATTATAGAAAACGGTTGACTTTAAGTCAAAACTTTATTACAACCTTTTACTCTAATTAGACTGAAGATTACATATGCTAAGTAGTGCCATTACATAATAGGACACCCTGTATAAGACATGAATAAGCAGTTGAAGCTTCTTGGGTTTTCTTAGGATTTCCATCAGATTTCCATGTTTGACAATCTTTGAGCCAATGTGCAGGCTGTTTGCAGTAGTTACATGTATACTTCATAGTATTACTCTTAGTTTCGCCCTTAATCTTCATGTTTTGATTTGCATTTGTAGCTAAAGCCTCCTGATAAACTGACTGCTCTCTTGTTTCATAAAATTTCTTTCAAATGAGCAAATCTATTATTATCTACTATTAAATCATCAAAAGTCTTATTTTCATCACTTTTTAACAACATCCAGCTTGACTTGAAAGTAATAAACGGACTGGGCAAAATGTGCAGAGTTTTACAATGTAACAATAGATCAAGCAAAACACTATAATTTTTACTTTAAGACCAACATTTTGTTCATTCCAAACTGCTTTGCGCTTAACCGTATGCATTGAAACGTCCCCACCATCGATCCATTTAAATGAAAAGAAATACACGCAAATCTCAAATAACTGGTCTTTCGATGAAACCTCAAACTGTTGTTTCAATGTCATCCAAGTGTCAAAAACTTTCCACTGATTCATGATTTTCTGAAACACATAATCACCGACAGAATTTGCAATCGCTGATTTAGCAAAGCTGTTGGCCTTTCTGAACAAGTCACTTTTAGATTTGTGCTTTTTTGCTTCTGACTCCGAAGCTTCTTCCTTGAGTAGTTGAGGCTTTGCTAACTTACCTTTAATCACATCAAGTGCACCTTCATTGTAGTCTAACTAACTCCATTTTCATTTTTGTGTTGTTGAAGTTAATATCTTATAGCACTATTTATCACAAACCAACTTAAACACTGATGAGTGTTTATTTATCACAATACTTAACCACAGCTTATAATTTAAGTGCCTATTTGTTCATTTTCATAAATAATAATGTTACATTTTAAATAATTCAATCAACCATTTCTTCGAAATAATTTAGTTTGACAAATTTTGCCATTGTTCCAGTAATGAAAACAACGTCTGCAAAAATACTACAAATTGCTGATTTCGTATCCCGACTCTACTACAACCTTAATACTTTCTAACGTTCACGTGGTGAAGTATGATGTAATAATACCTTAGAATACCCAAATTTAACCAGGTGACATAATGTAGAACGCGGTTTACCCGGGTAAAGCCCGAAGCGTGAGATTTATCCATTAATTTTACATTACCATTAACATGTATATATATATATATATATATATATATATATATATATATACAGTGAGGTTTTTCACTGAACATAGCAAAACATATTAACGCTATTAACCCTATGTTCAGTTTAAAAAAAAAACAAGTCAATGCATTGCCACGGGTTACTTGTTACAAATATCGGGTAGGCCAGCAACCCAAGTTACAGGTGTGTAATTTTTTATTTTGACAGAACTGTTATTTTACTTTTAGGTTAAGTATTGTTGCATTAATTCTTACAGTAGAGTAACAACTTTAGTGAGAAGCTTCTAATGAAATCATTTTAAGAAATATTCAAAGTGACCTCCTTCTTGCTCCAAGCAATATGCTAAACGATCGTAAAATCCTTGAACAGTACTTCTCGAAAAAACAGGATCCATTTCTTTGCAGACAGTACATATTATATTTTTTAACTCTTCTGTATTCGTTATTACTATAATATTATAGACTTTTGATTTGTGATAACCCCAAACAAAAAAGTCATTTGGTGATAAATCGGAGGACCTCGATGGCCAAGCTATGGGTCCAAATCTTCCAATCCAGCGATCCTGGAAGGTTTCAGTACGGAAACGTGTAATAGTAGGACCTGTGGAATGTGGTGGAGCGCCGTCCATTTGAAACCATGGGTTTTCAGTATTTAAGGCTTCTAGTTGTAGGGTAATGTCTCTTTGCAGAAGTTGCAAAAATTTGGCACCATTTAGGTTGCCATTAATAAAAAATTGGCCTATAAGGGTACTGCCAACTATTCCAACCCAAACATTAACTCTCCTATTGTATTGAGTGTGTGTTAAATTTTGTGTAAAATCTCTTCATTTTCATTCAGTAAATTAAATACTGTTTCACAAAAATTTGGTCAAGAGGAAAAAGCTGTTGGTGATTGGAAAATTTATAAGGTTTGTATTTGTACTTCTTAAAAGTTTTAAGAACAGATGATTTCGAAATACCAAATTCATTATTCAATTATCAATCAATTATCCGTGAGGGAGTAATGGGATTTTCTTCCGCATAACATAATATCTCCATTTCTCGCTCTTGTTCAGTGAAATAAAACCTCACTGTATATATATATATATATATATATATATATATATATATATATATATATATATATATATATATATATATATATATATATATATATATATATATATATATATATATCAAATAACCCAAATTTGAGAAATGAATAATAGATTAATTAATAAATTCCCAAAAAACAATCGTGTAGGTTATGCCCGTTCCCAACCCTGGTTTAATATGAATTGCACTGCACTGCAATATGATTGCACTGATGAATTATCGCAAAAGCATAAACTCTATACCAAATGGAAATCAAATAAATCTACCGAAAATCACGCCGACTGTATTGATGCAAGGAATAGTTGCAAAAGCATCATCACCAAAGCCAAAAAGATGTTTGAAGAAAGTAAATGCAAGAATTAGTCTCATGTCCTTTGGGTGGTCGTAAATTTTCGTCATTAGCTAAAACCATCAGTAAAAACTTTAGTACATCTTCTTTTCCTCCCATGACGTCTCGCGACGGAGCTGTAATAGCTGATCCTGCAAAAAGAGCCAACCTCTTTGTGGATTACTTTGCATCAAATTCATGTCTCAATGATTCTGGTAAAACTGTGCCTTCGCCCAAATCTACCCCATACTCTATTAAACCAATCCTCTTTCGTTACAAGCCTCTAGAATCAATTATCAATAAACTTGACTCAAACAAGGCGGCTGGCCCTGACGGTATTCCAGCTGTCGTCCTTAAAAATGCTATCTCGAGCTAGTAGCTGTATTATCCAAACTCTTTTCGATCTCCATGTCATCTGGAGAGTTTCCCTCATCGCGCAAGTTGGCAAATGTCCAACCTATTCCTAAAAAGGGCGACAAAACCGATTCCTCAAAGCATCGACCAATAGCTATCACTTCCATTCTGTCGAAAATCATGGAGAAAGCCATCAGCCACCAACTACCTTGGTTCCTCGAGCCCAATAAACTACTAAACGACCACCAGTATGGGTTCAGACAGAGTCGTTCAACGGGTGATCTTCTTTCATATGTCACCCAACTTTTGAATAACACACTAGAGAGGTCCAGTGAAACAGTCGTAGTAGCTTTAGATATTTCAAATGCTTTCAACCAGGTTTGGCACAAGTGCTATTAACGCGGGAGTACCCCAAGGATCAGTGATAGCTCCCACACTTTTCCTGCTGTAAATGACCTAATTTCCTCAACAACTAACCCGATCCATTGCGACAGACAGCACTCTACATAGTAATTCTGCTCAGTTTTCCCACAACATTAAGTTTAGTGAGGACACGTTAAGGTGAAAATGGAAGCCTCAATCAACAGTAACTTAGAACGTGTCCTTGAATGGGGAAGGAATAATCTACTCACGTTCAACGCCGACAAAACGCAGTGTTGCCTTGTGTCAGCCAAGAAAGACCGATCAGTTCCAGCTGTAAACATGAATGGCTTAGAACTCAAGTTCTCAAACTCTATTTCTATGTTAGGGATGTCCGTATCACCGAACCTTTCATGGTTTGGCCACCTTTTGTCAGCAAGCTGCCCGTAAGCTGGGCTTCCTATACAGATCTAAACAGTACTTCACATCCTCCTCCTTTTACTGTATAAGACTGAAATTCGACCTCATCTGGAATACAATTCCCACCTCTGGGTCAGTGCTTCCCAATATGCCCTTGATATGGTAATCCGCATCAAAAAAAGAGATATAAGGCTTATAAATGACACGCCTCTGACTTCTGACCTACAGTCTCTTGAGCTTAGAAGAATAGTTTCGATTCTTTCCTTGTTCTGTCGCTATTAACATGACAAGTGTGCCTCCGAAATACACTCCTTAATATCTTCGCAGGCCATCTTCGCTAGGAACACTTCGTTTGCCCATTCACACCATAATTACGCACTCAACATTCCGTCGTGTCACACTAAACGGGCGCAATCTACATTTTTCCACACGGCGACCAAATTGTAGAATTTACTACCCAGTTCCCGTTTTCCTCCAAACGTTGACTTAAGTTAATTTAAGGTAGCCATTCATAAGCATTTATCGGCAGCCTTACAATATCCCTAAACCCTTCCAGTGTTCCTGAGTGATTTAGCACGCTAGGCAAATCTTAGTCTGTTCGGGAATACTATAAGTAAAAAAAATTTCAGGAAAAGAAAATTATCGTTACGGAAAAACGGTTTCAAGAAAATATAGTTTTTGCTTGAGGTTGCGGTTTATATAAACATGATTTTTATCGGAAGTTCGTAATGAAGTAATTATTTTTGAAACAGGAAATAAGTGAAGTAAATATAAATATTACTCACTTCTGGACCGGACTGTTTTTATCACAGAAAATAACAACGGGGTTTGGATCGGTTGCCTGTTACCCTAACTTGCACGTTTTATGTGCCTACGGTGACAAGTAAAGCGGAGGTGAAAGAAGGAAGTGCGTTCAGAAGCGTAACTTACTGTTATATACGATAACTCCGTGAACGGCCAATGCTTCTATTCGTGACGTCAACGGTTGCTATCGTATTAAGGCGACTTTGACTTAGAAAATCGTTAACGTTTTTTCGAACTACGGCGAAGGGGATTAAAATTAATTATTTGTTAATATCGTTCTAGTAACAACAGAAAATATTCAGAAATAATTAATTATGGTTACCTGGGTGAAGGACTTTAGATCTTTACATCTCTAGGCTAGAAACTATAGTCTTGCGAACATTAACAGAATTATGGGCCCCTGCGTCAATCAAAACTTGCAACTGCGAAAACTCATCAAAATAGTTTCAAGTTTCTGGACGTGTGATAAACAAAATCAACTTGTCCAACGGCTTTAACATGTATGACATCTGCCAGCAAATAACCATAAATAAAGAATCAGATGCGCCAAAATACAAGTGTTAACGTTTTACCGGCCTAGGTCTGAAACAATGTGTTTCTGGGCGATTTTGAAAGGGAGAAAGTTAAAGGCAAGGAAATTATCAGAACACCCACTAATCATTTGCGTAACTTTTGCGTGAACCGTCTAAATATGTTAAAATATTGATGAGTCCAGTATGTCATTATGGAGTAAAGTCGACATCTTGGTGGTCAAGGTCAAATTAAAAACAATTAATCTATTATTCATTTCTCAAATTTGGGTTATTTGATATATATATATATATATATATATATATATATATATATATAAGTTACTGTTGATTGAGGCTTCCATTTTCACCTTAACGTGTCCTCACTAAACTTAATGTTGTGGGAAAACTGAGCAGAATTACTATGTAGAGTGCTGTCTGTTGCAATGGATCGGGTTAGTTGTTGAGGAAATGAGGTCATTTACAGTAGGAAAAGTGTGGGAGCTATCACTGATCCTTGGGGTACCCCCGCGTTAATAGCACTTGTGCCAAACCTGGTTGAAAGCATTTGAAATATCTAAAGCTACTACGACTGTTTCACTGGACCTCTCTAGTGTGTTATTCAAAAGTTGGGTGACATATGAAAGAAGATCACCCGTTGAACGACTCTGTCTGAACCCATACTGGTGGTCGTTTAGTAGTTTATTGGGCTCGAGGAACCAAGGTAGTTGGTGGCTGATGGCTTTCTCCATGATTTTCGACAGAATGGAAGTGATAGCTATTGGTCGATGCTTTGAGGAATCGGTTTTGTCGCCCTTTTTAGGAATAGGTTGGACATTTGCCAACTTCCGCGATGAGGGAAACTCTCCAGGTGACATGGAGATCGAAAAGAGTTTGGATAATACAGCTACTAGCTCGAGATAGCATTTTTAAGGACGACAGCTGGAATACCGTCAGGGCCAGCCGCCTTGTTTGAGTCAAGTTTATTGATAATTGATTCTAGAGGCTTGTAACGAAAGAGGATTGGTTTAATAGAGTATGGGGTAGATTTGGGCGAAGGCACAGTTTTACCAGAATCATTGAGACATGAATTTGATGCAAAGTAATCCACAAAGAGGTTGGCTCTTTTTGCAGGATCAGCTATTACAGCTCCGTCGCGAGACGTCATGGGAGGAAAAGAAGATGTACTAAAGTTTTTACTGATGGTTTTAGCTAATGACGAAAATTTACGACCACCCAAAGGACATGAGACTAATTCTTGCATTTACTTTCTTCAAACATCTTTTTGGCTTTGGTGATGATGCTTTTGCAACTATTCCTTGCATCAATACAGTCGGCGTGATTTTCGGTAGATTTATTTGATTTCCATTTGGTATAGAGTTTATGCTTTTGCGATAATTCATCAGTGCAATCATATTGCAGTGCAGTGCAATTCATATTAAACCAGGGTTGGGAACGGGCATAACCTACACGATTGTTTTTTGGGAATTTATAACTCCATATCCATCAAGATAGCTTCAGTTATTGAAAGAGCAATGTTTGAAGAGGAGGACCGTTTAAAGCAATACTCACGCCAGGGGAAGGTTGCAAAAAAATCTCGCGGTTCGCTCCAGTTAGCTGATTTAAAACAGCACATAGTTCTATCTGTTTTTCGAGTAACAGTGGGATTGGGTACATAGGAAGTTATTTCGATTAGGCAGTGGTCTGATTGACCAAGTGGGGAAAGGATTATTGTTTTATAGACAAGTGGATTAGTTGTAAGGAATAGGTCTAGGAGATGTGGGGAATGGTTAGGGTTGTCAGGGATTCTGGTTGGTTCGGAAATGATTTGTGTGAGATCACAGGATACAGAAAATGCTTTTGCACTACTACCTGCGGGATTAGTGGTAAATGAAAATTTAAGGCAATTGGAGTTGTGAGCATTAAAATTTCCCAAAATGGAAATATCGCAAGATGGAAACTGCAATAAGAGGTAGTCTATTTTTAGACTAAGGTAATTAAAAAGATCTTGGAAGTTATTATCATTGGGAGACCTATGCAAACAACAGTAGAATTTCACAAATTGAGGCCCAGAATGTTTGAACAAAATCGCGTCAAATTTGTTATTTTCCAAAGTGTACATCGTCTTACAACCTACGTTGTCCTTGGTATACGCACGTACTTCAACTTTAAGGCGAAAGTTAGAGTGGAGATTGTATCTGGGAAATGGCAGGTCAGGCGAATCAGTGTTTCCAGGGGAGACTTGCGTTTCTGATAGAAACAGAATGTCCGGTGGTACTTGTTCAAGATGTTGGTGAATAGCATTAAGATTTGAACTGATACCACGTATGTTGCAGTAAAGAATCCGAATATTGGTACTTTCGATGACCGAGGTCGCTTGAGTCCTGCCCTCCCGGGCATCCGAATGGGGCAGAATTTTATTCCTGGCAGATCTTGCTCTTCTTAGTCTTGATTTTAGCATTGACTAATTTTTACCCCCCTCCCCCCCCATAAGCTTTGGGACAGATCGCTGAATCTATGTGAGAGTGTGGGCGTCTCGCCCTACTGAACTGGGGTATATCGTCTGTTTTAGAACTCGTCATTTTAAGGATTTAGCCGTTAAAACGCCACGCTTGGCTAGTGCGTGTTGACGAGTACATATGGAATAAGGAGAAAGTGACCGGCAGCCCTTACCGAAGTCAGAAAATTGGAGCACCAATATTAAGGAGCCCATGGTAAAGGTGGTGGTATTGCACCGGGCGGCATAAGGTATACATGCCTTCCACCTATGAAGTTGTAGAATATTAGAGGTGAAAAGGAAACATTAATTAGTTTACATTGCGTGGTACAGGAAAAAAAATTTTTTTGTACGATTGATGAATAAAGTAATTGTACTGAACACAAAGCAGGATATTCATTAACCTAATTAAAAAGATCGTGTATAAGTTGTATAGTACCCCAATCTGTTTATGATTAGTTTCGTAGGTGTTGACAGGATTAAGATTGAAATAAATTGTTTATTTTGGTTTATTATTTAGGTTCCAACTTGCATATTATTGCCATTTTAAACTAATCAAATCTGTTTATTATTGTCGTGAAACTTAACTTTTCTATTTTTTATTTTTATTTAATTGATGGCTAATAATAAATAACAATAATGACACTGGTAGCCCTCCCGACTTTAATTACCTACTTTTAGGGTCAATTAATTGCAATTAAAATTAAATATAGTAACAATGGTAAAAGTTACATTAAATTTTAAATTTGCTGTCAAGGAAAAATATAATATGAAATAATATGAAATATAATGTTATAATTAAACTTAAAATTTAATATAGTACTAGTTGTATTAACTTTTAAATTTGAAAACACTACCAGTTATTTGATTTTATCCTATATATTATGAAATATTCACTAATAATACCACAAGAGGTTAGATTATTTTCGGGAATTTTTTAGAGCTCATGAATATTTTGAAAATTATCGAAGACGAGGGACAATTTTCTAAAAATATTCATCTGCGAGAAAACTCTTCCGGATTTAATTTAACCTCGTGTGGTATTCGGTAAGAAAATTCTACACTAAATCGTGTTTAAAATAATTTTAAAATCACATTTTTTTATTTTTGACAAAAAAATAGAAAATAAAATAGTGTCTAAATATTATATATATTTTATCTCACAGATAATTAATTGAAAAACGTTTTTGATTCCAACTCCAGCTTTTGCCTTTAAGAAAAAAGGAGGTGGCAGAAGAATATAAAAAACACGAATATTAAAAAAATTATCCCGAGTCGAAGGCGAGGGATAATTTCCTTAAAATACTCACAGCTCCAAAAAAAAAATTCCAGAAATAATTTACTCTCGTGTGGTATTCGGGAAGAAAATTTCACACCAAAATTTGGAATAAAAATATAAATCAAACCTGCCATTTTAAATTAATTTCACTGGTTGCGAAGCCGGCCAAGGTATCATTATTGTTGACATATATGTTGATTTATCATTTGTGTTTGAACGGTTCTGTCACAGTACACAGAACATTTAAATCGTGTTATGTATGTAAATCCTACGTTTCAAATATAATTTGTCAATGTAAAAACAAATTGTGTAATTTGTGTTTTATGTAAAATTAAACCTTATAAGGAATAATAAATAAAAATATGTTAATTCCTAGAAGTCTTGTATTATTGAGAAATATATTATTTAATGGTTGTAAAGAAAATAGATAAGATGGCAATGTGTAGATCATGTATGTTAACCTTCTCAACTGTAACAAATTTCCACTTAAATATCGCTTCGCCTGGAAAAAATTTCCGGAAATTTTTCTAGTTGCCATAGTAACAAGTCAAAGTAAAGGCATTTTATTGGTTTTAAAGTAGAGGTGTGAAATATTCAATGTTATTTTCACTGCCAGTTATATAAACTTACGTAAAGTACATCCCGACTTCCTAAAGATATAAAAAATCTACCTGCTCATCTCCTGTTTTATCTTATTTAAACACCCGCTATTCAAATTCGGATTAAAGTGTTTCCTGAGTCCTGTAAAATTATTTTTATTTCCACCTGAGAAACCATAAAACTTCAGAGGAATAACTAATCAATTTACGAAGTAAAAAGAATGTAATTTTTTTAATCCTACTGTTCTGTAGACACAAATTTAACAAATCAAATATACCGGTTTGCTACAACCCCACAAGCATTCTGATGAAGTGAAATTTAACTCGTATAATTAGCACAATCAAAATACGTTAAGAATTGCCCGACGCCCGTAAAACAATTAGAAATATAAACGTAAAGTAAGAATATCGATTATTACTTCTATTTTCTGGAACGAACGTTAACCTAATAAAAACTTTTCTGTCGAAACGGTAATAATTTCAAGGAAGAACTAAATATAAACTCAACACAATGCACGTACGAATGCCATATTATTTGCTAATGTGGTTCAGAGAGGTATTCAGTTAAATTTCACAATTTTAATTAAGTAAACGCATTTTGATTGGGAGCGTTTTTTTTTTAAATACGTAATCAAGGTCTCCTAGTGCTACTAATCTATGTTCTTCATTCACTCGCCTCAGGAGACCGAAGCTGCATATCAAAGGTCCTTTCAATCAGTAATCCCGGACGAACTCCCATACAGAAACTTCTGGTTAGTTTATATTCTGTTTGTTTATTTTTACTTTTAGCAGAAGCATTTCAAGTTTATTTAGTATTGTAAGTTATAGGAAATATAGGTATGAAACCGTTACTGGTGTATTCGTCAGTGTAACTAAAAAGGTAACGAATAATTTAATCGAACCACGCCAAATCTTCGGCTTTAGAAATAAAACCGAAGTTAAAAAAATTAAAAGCTAATTATTAATAATATGAAATTACAAAATGTTACCTGATCGCAACTGAAGTATTCATTCAATATTTTTCAATATCCGAATAACGAACAACTTTTATAGTAAAACATGTAGATATTTGAAAAAATTGTTTCTCTTGGAAATATTTGAAATTATACATTTTTAGGATAATGTTTGGCGTATAATTCGAAAGTTTACTTTGAATATAAAACAATAGTATAAAATAGATAGTAAATTGATAGAATTGATTCGGTTTATATTCGACAGAACTTTATCTTTATTGTTATATATTTTTTGCTTAATCATCTAGGAAATTAGGATTCCACGTTACCCATACTTACTCGACTATTATTTTTGACAATTTTGTATGTCCAAATTGTGATTGTTCAGTGTACCTCATTTTCGATACAATGGCAGGGTGCTTCGAAATAGAAGGTGGCGGTTTTCGTCTCACAAAAACAGCGATAAAGTCACTGCCCCGTATTACATCTCCAGTTCGACTTTTAATAAGAAATTTACATTTCAATATACCTTCGCGATACGACTAACAATATTATTATTTGAGTTATCGTGAAAGGCGACAATCTAATATAATTATATTTCGACAAGTTAAGCTTAATTTGACAAATTTTGAACCATTTTGCAAAGCTAGAACAGCATGTTATAATAAAATCGCCCAGGAGGTAGGGAAATTTAACGCATTAGCAAACGTGCAGGCCGATTCAATTAATTCCTGTCGAAACTTGGAAAATGATTAAGGTATATCCAAAACCAAAATACAAAGAGTATTAAGAAACCATGAATGTAAATCATACAAACTTAAATTAATACATCAACTAAGACCATAAGATGCAGAGCTCAGGATACATTTTGGTAGGTGTTTTATAAACATGTGCACTGTAAAGCATAATTTGAAAAAAATGATGAAGCACACTTTATTAGTAGTGCCATAATGCATAGACATTCTGACAGACATTCGTCAAATGAAAATTGTCGTGTCGGGATTATATAGGAACGCCAAGGGCGATTTCAATTCAAGTTTCCTGTTTTATTTTGAGTCAAATAATAAAATCTTACCTTTTCGAAGGAACCCTAACCGTAAATAATCCGGGAATTTTACAAAATATTCTTCGGGTGGGGTTCTATTAGCTGAGTGAAAAACATATATTTGTAAGAGGATGGCATCCCTGCCCATAATTCTTGTATTGTACGTCCAAATTTTGGTGATCGATATATTAACACAACTGTCCTATAAATTGGTCATCTAAGTACTCAGGTTTGTCTGGGTTATATTTTTTATGGGAAAATGTGCAAAATAAAATATATAATATCCGATACGATCCTAAGGATGCGGGCACAGAGAGCTTCCAATGAATTACATGTTCAACATATCGATATTTTAAATGCTTTAAGTCGAATCTACAGACTTTGGGAAACATGCTCACGTTACAACGGTAATCTATTCGAACACTACCTTTAACCATGTCGTTGTTAATTATAATATAGAGTTTGCTTGTGTAAAGATTGTTAAGTGACTTAAAATAAGTAGATTTTATATTTTGTGTTGCTATGGCCGGCCATGGTCTACTAAAATGTAATTACAGTCGACTCTCGATATTCAAGGGACCATAGAAAAAGTTCAAATTACCGAAAGTTCAGAATAATAGGAGTTTATTTGAAAATACAAGTAAACAAGAGTTTATACAATTACATATTGATATGTAACCTGTATCTACCGGGTGACCAACTACGAACGGATACCGGCTATATCTCGGGAACCGTCAATCTGACAAAATTGGAAAAAAATACTAATAGTTAAATCAGTCAACAGAAATAGTTGGAAATTAGTTTTACGTTCCTGGGATGGCCGCTAGGGGGCGTACACAATTAGAAAGTCGGCTTTTTCTCCTAAATCGGCATTATCAAGATATGTCCAAAATCGTTTTATTATAGAGTACGTAAGCGTAGAAACACTTTCTTTTTTAGCAAATGAGGGGTGAGAGAGGTATATGTTCACTTGAAAAAATGCCATAACTTCTTTTGAACTCAACTCGTTAGAGAGGCTTCCCAGATGCTTCAAATAAAATATTAACATTGTTGGTTTAGTTTTTTTTCTAGTCGGTAGATGCCGTTTTGTGACAAAGCCGTAAATTTTTGCAATTTTCTCGAAAATTTTAAATGTAAGGGTATAATTATTTTTAACTCACGAGAAAGAGCGTAAAAAATATAGAAGTTGGTGAAAAGCGCAAGTCGATACCTTGTTTCTTTACACAGATATGAAAAAAATAAGTGTAAAAATATTACAAGTAAATTTATTAATTATTAAGCTATTAAAACAAAGGAATAAAATTTAATACACTAAATGTCCCCGGGGATGTATCTTTAATTTGGAGCGGATAAAAAAGGACCGATGTTATAGAAGAATGGTGTGGAACAGCCCTAATACTGAGAAACTAATGATGCCCCAAACGTTCAAATTGTCACCCGTACCGTTTAATACAGAGCTGTAATCTCTCACATAGAATAGTAGTCTAGTAAAAACAAGTAGGTCTTGAAATTCCAAAAATAACACAAAACTATAACCATAATAAAATACTTATCTTTTTTTCAATTTAGTCAAAGTTGAAAAATCAAATTTTCAACTTTGACTAAAACATCTTTAACAATTTTAACAGATATTACTACTGGCGAAGATAACTGTAAGTGTTATCGAAACGTTTAGATTGTATAATTTAAAATACACCTTTAAAAAACCCAAAAAAAAGATAAGTATTTTATTATGTGTGATAATGGTGAAAGTTTACATTTTCGTAAAACTATAGCCACTTTAAGTATTGCTTTGGGTCAAAATAATATTAGCTCCTTTAAAGTTTTTCGTATTTGCTTAACGAACCGTTGATTTCAAAACGCCGTTAACAAGTGAAATAACATTTGATATGCTTGCTGTACATTTTGAATGCATGAAGAATTCAACTGTTGCTGCAAGAGTTTATGCTGCGCGGTATCCAAAAAAAAAAACAAACTCGACCTCCGGCGGTCTCCGACGATTCCATAAAAGAAAACGTGAAACAAGCTTGAAAAAGAGTTTTTCGGCATTTAAAACATCAACAGAATAACCTATATTTCTCAAAAAAGCAAATTAACTACGTAGGTTTCATTGTCTTCTAAGGTAATAAATAGAAAATTAAAGTCCTAATACATTTTTCTTTCTCAAAACCGACAATTTATGCAAAAGAGAATAAAATGCAGCCTGCATAAACGTTAGTAGGCAGTGAAAACACAATTGGAAGCAATACCGGTGTCATTTAGTTGCTATTTTTCGAAGCTTGTTCTTGATTTTCAAATTGGATTGGTACCATTTCGTGTTATTGTTCGAGTGTTTCGTGTTGTTTGAGTTTTTCTTGTTGTTATTCGTGTTGTTTTGTCTTTTAGTGTTACAAAATTCTTTATATCAACGGAAAGTTATTTGACATGATATGTGTTTATTTTTAATGCATGAGAAATGCCACAGTTGCTGCAAGAGTATATGGAAACGTTCACGTTCTCATATGCCGCAGACAATGCATGGGGCCCACCGAAGAAAAATTATTAATGTTTTAGCTTATATCCAGTTTACTCCTCACCTACGTACCAGAACTATTGCGCAGGACCTGAGAGTAACCCGAACTACCGTTCAAAACATTCTCAAGGATCACAGGTAAGCGAGCTCTCGATTTTGAACCTCCACTATAAACTTACAAAGGTTTTATTTTCTGCAAAACAACCAGTAATAACCTGTTGAATCAATGGTCACCATCTTGTTTCAGGTTACATCCATATCACTTAGACCTGCACAAGGCATTGACTGCTACAGATTTTGATCGAAGACTAGACCATTGCCACTGGCTTTTGGGTATGATGGTAGAAGATCGGCAAGTTCTATCACGTATATTGTGGACAGATGAGGCCACCTTTCATAGCAATAGAGGTGTGGATCTTCATAATACGCATTATTGGTCAAGAACGAATCAGTACTGGATGCGAGAAGTCCAGCACCAAAGTCGTTATTCTGTAAATTATTAGGCAGGAATTCTAGGAGGGCGAATTATCGGCCCATTCTTTTTCAATAACCAACTAAATGGTGGCAATTACCTGGAGTTTTTAAGAGAGGAATTACCGATGAAATGCGTCTTGAAGTTCGACAACGAATGCTGTTCCAGCACGATGGCTGTCCAGCTCACTTCGCGGTAAATGTTCGTGAATTTTTAGATGCCAACTACCCTAGTAGATGGATAGGATGTTTTACGATCAGTATTTTTTCTCCAATGTTGTCAGATTGACAGTTCCCGAGATATAACGGGCGTACTTGTTTTTACTAGACTGTTATTCTCTATATGCGTGAGAGATTGCAGCTCTCTATTGAACAGTACGGGTGACAATTTGAACATTTGGGGCGTCATCAGTATTCGGGCTGTTGCATACCATTATTCTATAACATAGATCCTTTTTTATCCGCTGTAAATTGAAGATACGCCCCCAGTTTAGTATATTAAATTTTGTTTTAATGGCTTAATAATTAATAATAATTAATGACAGTGAAACGTGCTCTCTAATTAGGTTACTTGTAATATTTTTACATTTATTTTTTTCATTTTGTTCATACATTTAAAATGAAAATTGCAAAAATTTACGGCTTTGTCACAAAACGGCATCTATCGACTGGAAAAAAACTAAACCGACAATGTTAATATTTTATTAGAAGCACCTGAGAAGCCTCTTTCAAAAGAGGCTCAGTTTATAAAAATCGGTTGAGTTAAAAAGAAGTTATGGCACTTTTTTTCAAGTAAACATTTACCTCTTCCACCCCTCATTTGCTAAAAAAGAAAGTGTTTCTACGCTTACGTACTCTATAATAAAACTATTTTGGACATATCTTGATAATGCCGATTTAGGAGAAAAAGCCGATTTTCTAGTTTTTTGCTTCCCACCCCACCCCTCATTTAACAAAATAGAGAAAAATGCTATAAAAAGAAAATGTTTCTAAGCTTACGTAGTTTATAATAAAACTATTTTGGCCGAATGTCTAATTAGGTGTTGGAATACGCGCCCTAGCGGCCATCGCAGGTACTTAAAAGTAATTTCCAGTAATTTCTCTTGGCCGATTTACCTATTAGCATTTTTTCCAATTTTGTCAGATTGACAACTTCCGAAATATAGCCGGTACATATGTATACTTACATATTATGATGTATATACAGTATACACACAAACGTTAATTTTGAAAAAAGTCCGTAATTTCCTTTTCGTTGAGCGACCTCCATGTAGAATTGCCCAGTGAATTTTCGGTAGTGGAGCTGAGAAAAAAATCGTCACTTGATTCCGTTCTAAGCGTAGGAGCGTAGGGTAGTAAGAGACGACCTTGCCTCCCTCAATTTGACTCGAATTCGCGATGTTTCTTCCTTTTCTGCCTATTCTTCATCCAGAGAGGCCAAATCCAACAGTTCAGCATCGGCTGGGACACCGTGGACACCGATGTTAACGCCAATTTGAACATAATCATCAAATGTCAAGTCGCCATGATTAGATAGAAGTGCCCTTCCTGAGTCAGAATTCAATTCTTTTGTCTGTTCTGATAACTGTTCTACCTTTCCGGTTTTCTTAAACCCGCACTTTCTGAAGCTGTCATAAAGGATGGTAGGGTTGATATTTTTCCAGGTCTTATCAACCATCATTATATCGGTCAAAACTGTTATGCTCGCCTTCTCACATTCTTCAATGCTATCCAGCACAAGAGAAACAATTTCTCCTCGGTAGAGAGTTTTAAAATTTTAAATAATGCCTTGGTCTGATAGTTGCAATCTTGATGTCCGGGGTGAAAAACAATTTTACGTGGTCTAATGGTGGGTGTTATTATGTACGGTGTAGTTGTCCAAAAACAGTATGATTTTGGCATTTTTCGTCTTTTATGACAATGTTAACCCCGGCCAGCCGTTCACTAAACAACTTTGCCGAACTTTTTGACGACGCATTTTTAACTTCAAATTATGGAAAGATTCAAATTAATGAGTCTCAAATTATCGATAGTAGACTGTATATATATATATATATATATATATATATATATATATATATATATATATATATATATATATATATATAGGATGGCGCACGGAGTTTCTATAGGAGCCTATTAAAATTTTTTAATTCTTTTTTCTTAGAGCATATACAACTTGTTTAGGAGCACAATTTAAAAATAATTTCAACTATATAGGGTATTCACCAAAAAGGATCAATATCAAAGTTATAGTTTTTTTAATGGAACACCCTATATATTATATGTTTTTTTGAATCTACAAATAAAATAAAGGCAGGTTGCAATAGAATTCCCTAAACCTCAAACCTACCGTTTCAAAGATATTTAGTGATTTTTGAAATTACAGGCTTGAATTCAAAATTTATTTTTGGTACGTTTATTATTATTGAAACAGCGTAGCCTTTGTCAGTACTTTGTAAAAGGGTTGCTGTGTAAGTACTAATTGAAAAAAAAATACGGGATATTAATAAAACATGGAAATAATTTAAAATACTTATCTTTTTTGTTTTTTTTTTAATGGTGTATTTTAAATTATACAATCTAAACGTTTCGATAACACTTACAGTTATCTTCGTCAGTAGTAATATATGCTAAAAATTGTTAAAGATGTTGTAAATAATATTAAAAATTTTTAAGAATCCGTCTTACAATTGTACGGATAATGCCTGTCTCATAGGCAATTTTTCTTGAGGGTTTCCGATTACCGACCCTAAAGTACGGAATTCATTTTCTTCATTACCAGTTGCAGGTTTTGCTTTATTATGTTTCAGATGAGCAACATTTCCTGTAGTACGAAACCTCTGCAACAACTTTTCGAACACCCTTTTATCCGGGTTTTCGATCAGGAAACGTTGTGCGTACACCCTTGATGGAACAAACCACTTTCATGACAATTTCCCAGCTTGAGAATCATGTCAACCCTCTCTGGAATGGGATACACCTCCATTTTGTTCCAAAGAACTGATCAATGATAATAATTAAACAATCAAGATCAAAATAGTTTATTAAAAGGGAACTTGACTGCACACTAAATGATAAATAAGTGAAGTATAATTGTTTTGTAAAACCTGACATCAGTGATATTGATTCTAAAAAATATAAAACAAAAACACTTTTAAAAGTTAAATAAATTCGAAAGGTATTTACTTATACACTTATTTTTAGGTATAGGGAGGCCTGATATCGATTGGAAGACAATTAAACAAGCAACTGATTAACTGAAGAAAATACAGGGCGATCCATTTAAGTAAAGCGCGGTTTTTATGTTTGAAGTTACATAAAATTAAGCCTTAAACATCTGACACCCTGTATAACATTCAATTTTTGTTTTGTTTTTTAGCTCTTAGTCTATATATATATATATATATATATATATATATATATATATATATATATATATATATATATATATATATATATATATATATATATATATATATATATATATATATATGTATGATAACAAGCTCGATTGGTCTTGTTTCACTTGTTTATTTATAGCAAAAACCTAAAATGTTATCTAATCAGAAATAACTTTGTTAGTACAATATACAGTTTGGTACATCTTCACCCCCCAATAACACCTTTGTTGTTGTTGCCGATTCTGTAGACAAATGCTATATTTCTGTGGATTTATTTGCATCAAACTCGTGTCTTAATGATTCCGGTAAAGATGTGCCCCCTAGTCAGCCCTTCTTTACTTCTTTATACGCTAAGAAGATAATTCATTTTCGATACAAGCTACTAGAATCGATCATCAGTAGTCATTGTCTTAAAGAAATGCAAACATGTACCAGTCCTATCTAAGCTCTGTTTTATCTTGTAGGGAATGTGCTTCATCATGGAAGTTAGCAAATGTTAACCTATTTCCAAAAAATGCAGAAGATACGGAAGATGAAAAATAGATTCCGAAACGTTTTTGCAACTATCGACCCAGTAATATTAAATAGGTTTAAAAATTCTTTTCGTCGTAGAATTCAAATTTGCTTAGAACAAGGTGGTAGACATCTTGAACATTTATTAAAATAATTTTTTGTTTTTCTACTTAATAAATAATGTTTTATAATGTGAATCTTTTTTTTGTTTATTTTCCACACGTTACTGGATAACACAAACTAAAAATTGAAAAACGTAGGAAATTAATCCGAAATTGTGAAATTAAAAGAAATCTACCGAAGATGGATACCGACACATTTATATCGTTAGAAAGGTAAAAAAATTCGCATTTTGTGCAATAATGAAAAAATTGCCGTTCGATTTGAAAAAATCAAGTTACTATTGATTGAAACTTTCTAAATTGACAAAGTAATTCCTCTAAACACAAGACGAGTTCGAATTTGATCATCCGGTTTACCCTAGTACATTTCAAGTCTAGTAACATCGCAACAATATTTAATTTTTTTCAGACATGTACTTTTTGTAAAAATGACGATTTTCAGCTAAAAGATTAGTTTTAGGTACCATCTGTGATACATAAAGTCGCACTAGAACTGACCGGTGTTCTCGAATTGAGGACCACTACCTGAACAGACAAAATAAGTGCACCGAATCGCGGACCGTACTAGGGATTAGGAATTACGGTAGGTAATGAGGGTTCATGGTGTTAACGAGACTTTAATTAGGATAGAAAACGTTCTAAATTCTAATACAATATTTTTTAACATCTTAGGAAGTTGGACAATGCTTTGCTTTGCATTTGCATAAAGCACTCATAAAACACTTTGGGCTCAAGCTGTTGTAACTACAGAAAATTCTGCAAATGCATGCGAGTTCATTCATTCTAGATTTAATTCAAATTTCTATTCGATGCACCCTTGATTGTATTTATTTGTAAACGTTTTGAACAATTTTCAAACAGATACCTATATTCGTATTCAAAGCCTTCGGGACCCTGTTAAATCTTCCAACAAAATTGTTAGACGAAGATTAAATTTGTGAACTTCTAAAATGTTAGAATATAACAATACTTTTTTAAAACGAATAGATTTTGTAAAATTTGCATCATATTTTCATAAAGTGTAAATATTAAATGTAAATGTGTACCTATAAGTATTGTATGTTTAAAAGATATTTTGTCAATTGTGAAATAAATATCTATTTTTATCTGGATTCGTACTTTTTTTCAAAAATAAACTATCAAAGATTAAGTATAAATACTACTACTTATACCTAATTTTTGAAACTGTATTTTGCAAATCCATGAGAAGACATCTAATATTATGTAGTTTGGTCCTCAATTCGTCGCACATTCCCAAATTCGTCGCACATTCCTATGTGCAAAAATAAACTCTTCGTTATAATTTCAATTTTCCCCGAATGGACCAATGAATCCAAATGTGCGTTAATATTTCAAAAAAATGCAACTTTGATATAAATCGCCCTGTATAAACTTTGCGATTCAAGTGAAAACATTTTAGGTTTGTAGTCTTAAGGACACCCCACCACATCCCATAACAAACTTTAGAAATATTCCTTAAACCCACAATATTCCACCCGCCCACTATTACGCCACCTTGTATAAATTTAAACGTTTCGATAACAATTACAGTTATCGTCCGCAGTAAATGGTAATATCTTTAAGATTTATAAGAATTTATTTTAATTATGTGTAATAATCGTGAAAGTTTACATTTTCATATTATGTAAAACTTATTTATATAGGTGAGAGTGAGAGGTGCACACTTCACGGTTTGTCTGCCGAGTCCGTTATGTGATTATAGTAAACTTGAAAAGGTACACTTTTAAATGCATGCGTCTCAACCACATAGCTAGTAATCTAAAAGGTGATATTCATAAAATGATATCCAAACGTGTAATTTTATTAGTATAAATTTAACACCGTCCAAATTACTATTCGTTTTGTGTAAAAACGACTTATTGAACGAAACATTTTAGAAGAGAGTAAGGGTTATAGTTTACATATAAAATTTGTTGCAAAAAAAATTTAATCATGAATTGCATGAACCTTAAGCTAATTTTTCACTAACGACTTATCATTAGTTACAAATGTTTATATCTTCATGTGAAAAGCAACGGCAAAATACCTATTACTACTGATATGGCTAAATGACGAAAATTATATCCAGGAACGTGGTACCAATTTTATCATTTTGAATTCTAAATCAAAAATAAGAGAGGTTATTCCATTTTTTCTACTTTTCCAAAATTTTTGAAATTGCACACACGGTTGTACTCTCAATTAGTAAGAGTATATTCTTCAGGATATTTGAAGATTAAAAAAATATGTGTATTAGTTGGATTAATAATGCTTTAAAAAGATTCACACAAAGTAGTTATTATTATACAAGGTGTCCCGGAAAGGTCTTTACAACGCTCTTCCACATAGAGTACACCTCGAAATAAGTCGATTTAACTACACTTACCTTAGTCCAAAAGTTGATAATAACCGAGCTGCAGGGTGTCAAAGTTGAACAAATAAATCACATTTTCTTAATATCTTTCGACTCATTCGAGATCATTTCACGAAATTTGGTATACATGGATTTCTTGGGATGAGAAATTCAAATCTGTTGTATCTCCTAGAGGGCGCGCGATTAGAAGACTTTAAAATGACTATAACTTTTTTGCGCCGCGGTGTATGCCCTTTTGGGCTTGATAAATCGTTTTCCCTATCTTTTCCAGTTAAGAAAGGTATACTTTAATGAAGTTGTTAGAAGCAACACTTTCCGAGAAAAACGCATCAGAAGCTGATGACGCATGTAAATAGTCAAAGTGAGCCGAAAATTATTCTTTGGCAAATGTAAAAGATTTTGCCTTGTTTGACACATTGTAAACTCTGACATACTCTCCGCAGTTCCTTGACAATATCCAAAAACCAATAACATATGGGAGTGTTTAGTCTGCCGACCGGTTGGTAGTGTAGTTAATACGGTATTCTACCGAACGTGCGGTCGGTGGGATAGCGGATTTGCTACACTACCGACCGCGTTGTTTAGAGGTTATGTTTATGTTCCTACACGTTTATATTTTCTTTAGTGTGATGTAAAATATGTGATTTTCGTGTTGGTGATACATTTGCGTCATTTTAAGAATTGAATGAAAAATTTAAACATTCCAAACTGATAATTATGTGCAGTTATATTTGAGAGACAGTAAGATAGAAGCTGCTCAAAGCAGCAAACCCGAACGAATCAGAACTTCCAAAGAGGGTTTAAGATATTATTCTTCGGTGTATGCCTGTATAAAAGGAGGGAGAAAATGCACAACTCAAAATACTGGGAAAAGAAAATCAAGGTAAAGTCCTATTTACATTGTATTTATTTGTGTTCATTTAAAAATAATTTCTTGTTGTAGTACCGTAAAAGAAGGATGTCCAATGAAAATTAGGTTTGCGTTATCGGAATGTGGACAATTCTTTTTACTGCAGAGGTTCACGCATAGCGCTCTCATCAAATAACCTACTACGAGAAGCTAAAGACAGCAAAGCATTTCAATATTGCGCATGGTCAAGTAAAATAATCTGATGTATGCAACACATGACCTCACAATACAATGTAATTGATAATTTAAACAAGCACAAGTAAATTTGAAAGACTTTGATGTGTTTTATAAGTAGTGTACTGTGTTTCTTTTTGGTACTAAAAATTTTGTGCAGTTTTTTCATATTATTAAATTGTTAAACTGTTTTATTGAAAAAAATCGAAATACTTCGACACAAACATTATCTTAAATTTAAGTTGTTATTTAAATGTATTATTTAATAAAGCTTGACGTACTAAACAAAAATGATCATGATTGAAAAAGTTGATCAGAGAAAGTAAACAATCATAATCACCCAGTATACATTTAAATAGTTCTTAAATTGAAAACGTGTGCATAAATGTGCAATTTTTATAAACGTATAAATTCACTTGTTGCCCATATGTTTCTATTGATGCGGTTATCATTTTTACATTTATTCCATAGTTAACTTTCGTTGTTGCGAAAACAACAGTTGTTTATATGATTCTTAAATGACATAAATTCTACTTAGTAATAAAAAAAAGTAATTAGAATTCTGACATTTTAAAATTTATCATAACGTATAAAAACGCAAAAAAAATTGTGAAAATTTTTGACCCGTTCCAAAAATTTTTTTCCAAAAAATCATCTGAAATGGTCAGAAATGGCTCAAAACGTATAAAAATGCAAACAAAATTCCGAAAATATTTTTTTCTCCATAAATCATTTCAAATGGGCAAAAATGTCTCAAAACGCAAAAAAAAATTTGAACATTTTTTTAGAAAAGGGTCAACATTTTTTTTCCAAAAACCGTCTCAAATGGTCAGAAATGCCTCAAAACGTGTAAAAATGAAAAAAGAAATCGAAAATTTTTAACCAAAGGACCAAAATTTTTTTTAAAAAATCGTTTCAAACGGCCAGAAATGCCTTAACACATCCAATAAGATAAGATAAAAAAAACCTCGTACACTATGCGCCTTGAACTCGAGACGCCGGGACATCAACCAAACGCGCTGCCACTGCGCTACCGGAGGAGTTCACGAACAAACGAAAAACTTGGTAGATATTCAATTCTAGGATTGTTCACTTAGTTACCTACGAATAGCCGTTTGGATTTATACACTCTATAATAGTCAAAATCTAGAATTCTATTTTGAGGACAGATTTCGCTCAAAAGTTCATCATTCCGTCTACTCATGGATCCGAGCCTGGGTAACAAATTTCATGACGATCGGTTTATCCTTGTGGACGCTATCGCGCTGGAACACATACAAACAGACAGACATACATACGTTTTGAAACTCTTTTTTCCAACTTACGGCAAAGCAAGCAAACTCATTTTAAAGAAAATTAAATCCTCTTTAATAATACGCTGGGATCTACTTTCTATCTGTTTTCTATTTTGCGATAATTCAGAAAAACTAAAGTACTGCTACTCGAAATTTCGCCGACCGATTACAATATCTCCCAATACTTTCGTATCGTGAGGTAAAAATCTGATGCGTGCAACCATGCTCTCATAATACAATGTAATTGATAATTTAAACAAGCACAAGTGAAATTGAAAGAATTTGATGTGTTTCTTTTGCTCTAAAAATTTTGTACAGTTTTTTCATATTATTAAATTGTTTTTTTAAATGACATAAATTCTACTTAGTAATAAAAAAAAGTAATTAGAATTCTGACATTTTAAAATTCATCATAACGTGTAAAAATGCAAAAAAAAATTGCGAAAATTGTTGACCAAAGGGTCAAAAAAAGGTTTTTACCGAAAATCATCTTAAATGGTCAGAAATTGCACAAAACGTAAAAATGCAAGTTTGTTCGAAAATTTTTTTTCCAAAAATCGTCTCAAATGATCAGAAATGTCTCAAAACGTGTAAAACTGCAAAAAAAAATTCGAAAATTTTTGACCAAATGGCCAATATTTTTTTTCTCAAAAATCGTTTCAAATGGCCAGAAATGCCTTAACACATCTAATAAGATAAGGTAAAAAAAACCTCGTACATTATGCGTTTTGAACCCGAGACGCCGGAACATCAACCAAACGCGCCGCCACTGCGCTACCGGAGGAGTTCACGAACAAACGAAAAACTTGGTAGATGTTCAACTCTAGGATGGTTCACTTATTTGCCTACGTAAAGACGTGCCAGTTTGCTACGAATAGCCGTTCGTATTTATATACTCTATAATAGTCGAAATCTGGAATTCCGCCATTTTGACTGGACAAATTTCGCTCAAAATCTTTCTGGACGCTATCACGCTGGAACACATACATACAGACCGACATTTTGAAACTTTCACGTTTGAACCTATTTTTTCCAACTTACGGTAAAGCAATTTTTACGTATTGTAGCTCATTTTAAAGGAAATTTAATCGTCTTTAATAATACTCTGGGATCTACTTTCTATTTATTTTCTATTTTGCGATAATTCACAAAAACTAAAGTGCTGTACTCGAAATTTCGCCGACCGATTACAATACCTCCCAATACCTTCGTATTGTGAGATAAAAATGGAAATAAATCTACGGTAACCTAGGTTATCGTAGATTTAATTTCCATTTTTTTACTCTTGATCATGCGCAATATTGGAATGCTTTGCTGTCTTTAACTTCTCGGGATAAGACTATCACTATATGTTCGACAGAACAGCGTACTGTCCGTCCTGTCGGCCGCTATTAGGCAGAATAGCGAAGGGACTATGCTAACGACCGGTCGGCAGACTAAACATTCATAACATATCGGTACATTCTACATTGGTGTATTGCCATGGTTTCAACTAAATAAAACTACTGTCACGTTTAAGTAACTTTTACTACTAAATTTCCTTAATTAATAATTTAAAACACTTGAATTTTCTGTCTAAATTTTCATCGTTGCTGGGCAATATACTCATGCAGAATATACCGTTACGTTATTGGTTTTTGGATATTGTCAAGGAAATAGCCGAGAGTGTGTCAGAGTTCACTCTGAAAGGTTTCCAAATCGTCATACACCAAGTCATCCAACGTTTGCTGCCAGTGGAGAGACGTCTTCGAGAAGCCGGTCGTTTAGCTCCTGAAACCGCTGATTATGGAAGGTAAACAAAAAAAAGATTTCAAAATTAAATAATCATTATTAGGCCGCGTTCGGTAATAATTCCTCAAATTGAAGAAATACTATTATTTTACTGCAAAGATTAACCGGTGAAATTTACTTGCAACGTCTTCACAATACGCTGCCAGGTTTACTTGAGGATTTACCTCTACAAGTTCGGAGAGATATGTGGTTCATGCACGATGTGGTACCACCACGTTTTTCATTACCTATTCGAAATTATTTAAATGAACGGTACCGAAACAAATCGAAAGGTAGAGGTAATGATGCTCCTGTGAATTGGCCACCACGTTCTCACGACTTAAATGTATTGGATTTTTTTTATGGGAATATATTAAGTACGTAGTTTACATGACTCCAGTAGAAAATGAAAACCAACTGTGGCAGCATGTTTAGGATGCAGCAAACAATCTTCAAAATAATGAAGAAATTAAGAAGGGTTGATTTTAATTTTCTGTGTCGTGTAAATCGTTGCATGCGTGAAAACGGCGAGCACTTTTAGCAGTTTGTATGATATATTTTTGTATTTGCATTTGTTTTCAGTTTAATTTTTGTGTTAAAATTGCTTTGATTTTATTTTTTATGCTTAAAAACAAGAAAGTAAAACCATAAAGACAAGGTTTGCCAAATTCTTCGAAAAAAAATGCAATACCTTGTAATAGCTTTCGACTCACCCGTATAATAAGTGAAGAACACTTTTGTCTTAAAATGATCAAAAGATACAATCTTAGCATTCGCGCAATAAAATAGGTCAGGTTTGAAATTCAATAAAAGAGTATTCTTTACCCGTAACAAAAGCATATATGTGTAAGTAAAAAATTACTTATCCTACATCTAAATAAATGCTCCTTACAGTTAAAATTAAAATACATATAAAAGTCTTACCTTGTACGTAAGGTCCTTTTTTAGGATGTTCCCTAATCCTTAAGTTATTTGGTTTGGAATTATTATGAATTTCTTCACTCGAAACCAATAAATCGTGTACTTTTTCATTATAAATCTCAAGATAACTAAAACACAATTTAAACACAATTAATTATAACAAACTAAAACAATCGTGATTAAAAAAATAAATCTCTTAAAAAGTTGTAATGCAGAGTTTCGACGCGATTTTTTGCAATAAAGTGTTTTCCGTTACACGTTGTATTAACACAAGCACGAAACTTACTGATTCTAACTAAGTTAAATAAAAGTTTTATGCAATGCGCAGGAATTTTCGCATAAAAGTTATTCACTTTCGTGAACTAATATAAACAGACAATAGATTTTTTTTCTCGTAATACATACTAATTTGTCACGTAAGTTGGTTAATGACTTCGTAACAATTATTTTCTTATGTCAGTGCATTGTACTAATTGCGCGCCATTTATCATCTTTTATGCATTAAAACGTTATTCACTAACAAGATTGCAAATCTAAATAATTCTGTTCTTTAAAATATGCAGCCTAAAAATAGTTGCGTACCTATACTAAAGTTTAGTAACATAGAAATCATAATACAAAAAAACAACCACCACAAATGAGTTACTTATAAAACAGTATGTATAATGTATATAAACTAATAAAGGAAATGGTTGCTTACGCAAAGAAAACATTTTGTAATTTAACTCGTTTTTCCAGATCATTGTGTTACATAAACATTATGCAAGTGAATAATGCTTTTGTTATTGCAAAAAACCAATTACCTCAGTAAGATACACTTTCATCTTAGGTTCAGCACGGAAGACTAAAGGTGAAGGAATTAATCGAAATGATCATAATGCTTATCTTGTTACTTTGGTCATTTGGTTTTATTACCGAAATTATGTTTTGGTATGTGTAGCTTTACTCCAATTGAATTGGTGCCGTTTGATATTGTCTTACTAATGTAAAATAATGAGATAACAAGCAAAATGAGCTACAAAAAACATGAAATATCTGGTGTGAAAGAACACACGACCTTCCAACCTACAAAATGGAAATTAAAAGAAATGAAATAATTTTAATAACATTCTTTTTTTAAGATAACTATGCAACTTATTGTTTAATACGTTCATAACGAAAATATGCAACATTGTAAAAACAAAAAAAAATAGAGGTTAAATAGACATACAGATTAGAAAAACTGCAAAGTCGCCGCTTCTATGATATATCTATATACGTACAGTTTAAGCATTTTCAAACCTATTTAATTAATTTTTAGATTGCTTTAAATTAACAAACTTTATAAAGAAAAGTTATTTAAAAATAAATTTTCCTAAACAAATATGTCTATGCATTTTCTTATAAAATTAATCGTTATTCAGATATTGAAAAATTGGAACCGATAAATTATGCATCGTTCAAAAAAAATTAATTGATATGTTTAAGGTCTGTATGCTGGTATTTGCTAACTTGAAAAAAAAATCATAACGCATCTCGCTTCTATAAAATTATAGATAATACAGTTTAAACATTATAAATTTTATTTTCTTATTTTTAACACTTATTAAGCCTTGTTATTAAGAAACTTTACATAGAAAAGCCGAATTACATTTAAAAAACATTTTTACGAATTTTCCTATAAACTTGATCGCTATTCAGGTATTAAAAAAATGAAAGAATACTTAAATTTCACTTTGTAATTTTTTTCATATAAATTATGATTCGAATTAAAAATTTTATAGATAATAATGCATTTACAGCTTTAAACTTAAAGCATATATACTGGTATTTTTAAATCTTTCAAATATTTGACAAAAAAAAATGCTATTAATAAACTCCTCTCCCCCTCTGAATTTCACACACACACACACACACACACACACACACACACACACACACACCACGCACACACGCACGCACACACGAACCCACGCACGAACGCACGCACGCACGCACGCGTGCGCCCTCACGTACGCACGCACTCACGTACGCACGCACGCACGCACGCTGCACGCACGCACGCACGCACACACACACACACACACCCGCACGCACGTAGGCAAGTGCGAAATCATGCGCTCACACACGCAAGCACGCACGCACACACCCACACACGCAGATACACACACACACACCCACACGCGCGCACACACACACACACACACACACACACCACACACCACACACACACACACCACACACACACACACACACACACACACACACACACACACACACACACACACAAACACACAGGCACACAGACATATAGACACACAGACACACAGACACAGACACTCAGACACACAGGCCAGACACAGACACACAGACACACAGACGCACAGACCACAGACACAGACGCACAGACACAGACACACAGACACACAGACACACAGACACACAGACACACAGACACACAGACACACAGACACACAGACACAGCAACACACAGATCACACAGACACACAGACATCAGACACCAGACACACAGACACAGACCAGTTCACATGACTACACAGACACAGACAACAGCACAAGACACAAAACACAACAGACACAGACAACACACACACACAAGACACACAGACACACAGACACTAACATCTTAGACACACAGACACACAGACACACAGACACACAGACACACAACACAGACACACAGACACACAGACACACAGACACAGACCAGACAACAGACACAGCAGACCCAAACACAGACACACAGACACACAGACACTCAGACACACAGACACACAGACACACAGACACACAGACACACAGACACACAGACACACAGACACACAGACACATTCAGACAACACACACAGACACAAGACACACAGACAGCACAGACACACAGACACAAACACAGACACACAGACACAAGACACAGACAGCACAGACACACAGACAACAGACAACAGACACACAGACACACAGACAACACAGACACACAGACACACAGACACACAGACACACAGACCACAGACACAGACACACAGACACACAGACACACAGACACATACACAAACACAACAACACACAGACACACAGACACACAGACAACACAGAACACACAGACATCAACAGACACAGACACACAGACACACAACACAACACAGACACAACAAGACACACAGACACACAGACACACAGACACACAGACACACAGACACACAGACACACGACACACAGACACACAGACACACAGACACACAGACACACAGACACACAGACACACAGACACAGACACCAGACACAGACACAGACAGCACACAGACACACAGACAACAACACACAGACCACAGACCACACACACACAACACACAGACACACAGACACACAGACACACAGACACACAACACACAACACACAGACACACACACACAGACACACGACACAGACACACAACACAGACACACAGACACCAGACACACAGACACACAGACACACAGACACACAAGACACACAGACACACAAGACACACAGACCACAGACACACAGACACAGACACACAGACACAACAGACACAGACACACAGACACACAGACACACGAGACACACAGACACCAGACACAGACACACAGACACAGACACACAGACCACAGACACACAGACACACAGACACACAGACCAACCACAGACCACAGACACACAACACACAGACCAGACACAACACAGACCACAGACACACAGACACACAACCAACACACAGACACACAGACACACAGACACACAGACACACGACACACAGACACACACGACACACAGACACACAGACCACAACAGACACACAGACACACAGACACACAGACACAGACACAAACACACAAGACACACAGACACACACACAGACACACAGACACACAGACACAGACACACACACACACAGACACACAGACACACAGACACACGACACACAGACACAGACACACAGACACACAGACACACAGACACAGACACACAGACACACAGACACAACACCAGCCACACAAACAACACAGACACACAGACACAGACACACAGACACAGACACACAGACACACAGCACAACACAGACCAGACCACAGACACAAACACAGACACAACCAGACCCAACACAGACAGACCACAGACCAGACACACAGGCACACAGGCACACAGACAAGACACAACACCAGCACACAGACAGCACAGACCAAGACCACAGACACAGACACAGACACACAGACCACAGACACACAGACACACAGACACACAGACACACAGACACAACACCAGACACAGACACAGACCAGACACACAGACACACAGACACAAACACCAGACACCACACAGACACAGACACAGACACACAAGACACACAGACACAGACACAGACACACAGACACACAGACAAGACACAGACACAGACACACAGACACAGACACACAGACACAGACACACAGACACACAGACACACAGACACACAGACACACAGACACAAGACACAACACACAGACAACAGACACAGACACACAGACACAGCACACACACACAGACACCAGACACCAGACACACAGACACACAGACACAGACACAAACACACAACACACACACACAGACACAGACACACAACAGACACAGACACAGACACCACAGACACACAGACACACAGACACACAGACACACAGACACACACACACAGACACACAGACACACAACACACAGCACACAGACACACAGACACACAGACACACAGACACACAGACACACACACAACAGACACAGACAGACACACACACAGACACAGACACACAGACACACAGACACACAGACACACAGACACACAGACACACAGACACACAGACACAGACACACACACACACACAGACACACAGACACACAGACACACAGACACACAAGACACACAGACACACAGACACACAGACACACATACACACAGAGACACAGATTCGACAAGACACACAGACACACAGACACACAGACACACAGACACACAGACACAGAGACACACAGACACACAGGCACACAGGCACACAGGCACACAGACACACAGACACACAGACACGCAGACACAAAGACAGACAGGCACACAGACACACAGACACACAGACACACAGACACACAGACACACAGACACACAGACACACAGACACACAGACACACAGACACACAGACACACAGACACACAGACACACAGACACACAGACACACAGGCACACAGACACACAGACACACAGACAGACAGACACACAGACACACAGACACACAGACACACAGACACACAGACACACAGACACACAGACACACAGACACACAGACACACAGACACACAGACACACAAATACACAGGCACACAGACACACAGACACACAGACACAGACACACAAACACACAGACACACATACACACAGACACACAGACACATAGACACACAGACACAGAGACACACAGACACACAGGCACACAGACACACAGACACACAGGCACACAGACACACAAACACACAGACACAGAGGCACACAAACAGACAGGCACACAGACACATCATGGCCGATCTTGAGGAAACTTTGCCGAACGTTATAAATTGAGCTAACGGGACTGCATATATACTTATATACCTACATATGTATAGGTTGGTTGGAAAGTAAAAAGGTAGCTAATGACTCACCGAGCTAGTAGAGTAGTGGTGGCACGATCTGCCTTTCATTCGAGGGGTAATGGGTTGGATTACCGTTACCGTCTACCCTGTATGAGGTTTTTTCAGGGTTTTTTCTCATACACATGTAGCGGCATAGTCGCTGTGTATACGCACACGGTGTGCAGCTACTTAGGGAAATGCTGGGGAAGTATTTTCCCCCTCAGAACGGTAACTCCGTTCCAGGTGATCCTATCATAACCACACCCATGCTTAATCCCAACATTCACATGTACCTAGTATATATATATATATATATATATATATATATATATATATATATATATATATATATATATATATATATATATATGTATGCTGGGAGTCCATGATTGTGGCTGAAGGAGCTTGGAAAGCTCAAGCAGCTCCCTCTCCGCCTTGGAGAGGGAATGAAGTACGTGGCCTTTTTCATTCCAGCTAATGAATTTGGATCCATGTTTCACTTCTGTTGAAGAGTGTAAATTAATGGAACTTTGTCATCCAACTATGTCAATGTACAGGGTGTCCCAACGATAGAGTAAAGTAAGTTTATGCTTAACTAGAATTATTTGTGTAAATATTGTATGGACCATGGGGTAGAGGTAAGAAGTGTGCATTTTTTTAAAATATTGGAAGTTATACGGGGTGTGCCAGAAAAGCAGGACGTGAAAAAGTATAATTTTTTTAAATAGAACGCCCCGTATTTGATTTTAGTTTTTAATTCTACGTGTCCATACAAACATATTTTATCATACAAAAGATTGGCTGAAAGTTTTTAGTTCTTGAGATATTCGCGTTTAAAGATTATTATGGTCATTTTCGTGGGGTTGATGAATGGGCAATTGTTCCGTTATTTCACAATAAAAAAAATTGATATTTCGTGTGAAAAATGAGTGCTATTATACTAACGTTTAGACCGAGTAGTATTTCTAATTTTCTCAACAGGGTGTTTGTTATAACCATTCAAATTTGAAAATTCTCAAATTAAAAAATCAGTTTTTTAATTGCACACCCTATATATTTTTATTTCATTTTATTCGGGATTAAAATCTATCATTTTGTCAAATATATCCTATATCTATCTTTGATAGTTTGAAATTTCGATTTTCTCACTACGTATGTAACGTAGCTAGTGAGAAAAATCGAAATTCCTCGAAAACTATCAAAGATAGATATAGGATATATTTGACAAAAATGATAGATTTTTTAATCCCGACACGTAGAATTAAAAACTAAAATCAAATACGGGGCGTTCTATTTAAAAAAATTATACTTTTTCACGTCCTGCTTTTCTGGCACACCCCGTATAACTTCCAATATTTTAAAAAAATGCACACTTCTTACCTCTACCCCATGGTCCATACAATATTTACACAAATAATTCTAGTTAAGCATAAACTTACTTTACTCTATCGTTGGGACACCCTGTACAGGTTGTCCCATTTTGGTTGTCCTCGCAGGGTATCTCAGTTATTAGCAAAGATACAGAGATGCGGTTTTCGCGAACGTTGGCTACTTTTTTGTGTAACGAAAGATGACACAAACATAATTACTCTAGCTCTTCTCATTTTTGAGATACAGGGCGTTTTGAAAAGTTGCATTTTGAGACAGCCCCGTATCTCAGCTATACGATAACTTATAGAAAAAGTGAAAAGTGTTCTTTATATAATTTTTCCGTAGAATACAGTACTGTTTTCAGAATGAGTATACGGGGTCAGGTCAAAAGTTATCGGGATCAACTTCATTTTTTTAAATGGGACACCCTGTCTATTTTCTCATAATTAAATTTTCCTTGTTCTAAGCATTTCAAATATGTATAGCATTCATCATTTTTTATACAAATAGCGCAGTATTTCAAATTATTAACTGGATTTGTTAGTGGCCTTTGGTACTGCAATTGTTTTACCATGGCAACTTCATTTTTTGACATTTGTCAATATTTGCAAATTTGTTGATTGTTGAGATCCTTATTGTTAGTAAAGTTTTCAATATTCTTTTCGTTATTTTGAATTTTTACAAAGTTTCAAACCATGGCGAATAATTTAAGGTACGAGAACTATGAGAAATTAGATATGATTGGGGTTTATTACCAAACAAATTTTAATGCAGAGCAAGCGAAGGAAATATATTTTGAAAGGTATTTATATTTACTGGAATGTTAGTCATCATTTGAGTTAAATAAAATGTGAATATTCTAGATTTCCGGAAAGAAGGCAACCGTGTAAAAAAACATTCATTAGGTTAAAACAAAATTTGGAAAATCACGGATCGTTTGAAAGGCCACGCGCCAAAACATATAGAAAAGAAAACGAAGAAAATAATGAAATAAATGTCCTTGCAGAGGTCACTGTTAACGAAAATTATACGTCTTGCAGAAAAATAGAAGAATCGGTGGGCATTTCAAAACGAAAGTATCAAAATATTTAAAAATACCATTATAAACCATATATACCTCAAGTCATCCACCACTTGTATCCGGGTGATGCTCAATTGCGTATCGATTTCTGTAGATGGTATATTCAGAAAAGTGAAGAAAATGGTAATTTTGGTCGTTTAGTTATTTGGTCGGATGAAAGCCATATAAGCTCCGCCGGAATTTACAATCGTGCAACGAATCATTTCTGGTCTAACGAAAATCGGCATGTTACCGTGATCCGTCAGCAGCAAGGCAGGTTTGGGTTCAATGTGTCCTGTTTCATTTTAGGAGGCAGATTAACATTTTACATGTTTGAAGGCAATTTGAACCATCAACGATATTTGAAAATTTTGGACATTTGCCTTCCAGAATTGATTGATGATATTCCGTTAGCCCAGCTAAGAGAGGTTTATTTTCAGCAAGACGGGGCACCTTGCCACAATGCAAGACTAGTAAGAGATTACCTCAATACAATGTTTCAAAACCATTGGATTGGTAACAATGGACCAGTTAATTGGCCAGCAAGGTCCCCAGACCTATCAATTTTAGATTTTTTTTGTGGGGCTACCTTAAAATAAAATTCATCAAAGACGGTATGAAACTCAAGAAGCTTTGATGAATGCTACAAGAGAAGCCTTTGAAGAACTACGTTTAAGACCCTATTTTATTAAGATCCATTCAAGAAATTCTTCGGAGATGTAGGATTTGTCTTGACCATAATGGTCAGCAAATTGAGCAATATTTATAAAATTTTAATTCTTCTTATTTTCGTTTGTCTCTAAATTTATAAATAAATACATCCAATATTTATATGAGTTTCAAATCAACAATTCTGGAAATAAAATAAATTATTTTGCCGAAATTTGTATCTTCTTCAATGACATATAATTACATAATGATGGTTTTCTATATTAGGCACAAAAAAACAATAGAAGATTACGAATTCAAAGCCTACTAAGAAATTCAGTTAATAATACAAAATACCACGCTATTTATCAAAATAAGTGATAATTGTTATATATATTTGAAGTGCTTAGAACAAGAGAAATTTAATTATGAGAAAATAGACAGGGTGTCCCATTTAAAAAAAATGAAGTTGATCCCGATAACTTTTTGACCTGACCCCGTATACTCATTCTGAAAACAGCACTGCATTCTACGGAAAAAATTATATAAAGAACACTTTTCACTTTTTCTATAAGTATAGCTGAGATACGGGGGCTGTCTCAAAATGCAACTTTTTCAAAAACGTCCTGTATCTCAAAAATGAGAAGAGCTAGAGTAATTATGTTTGTGTCATCTTTCGTTTCACAAAAAAGTAGCCAACGTTCGCGAAAACCGCATCTCTGTATCTTTGCTAATAACTGAGATACCCTGCGAGGACAACCAAAATGGGACAACCTGTACTTTGCACCAATTGCTGTAGATGATGTATTAAGTACGGTCCAAGAAATTAAAAACAAAGATACTTGTGGTTTGGACTGTGCTCTAACAAGCAGCATGGACATCAAAAAGGTAAAGGAACAGAAACAGCTTATTTGATTTGGTACAATTTACGGTAGAAGCTGTACATAAAAACTTATGCAACGACAGCAATTTTTGATCTGTCTGCATTTTGTTCCTGGTTTTGTCAAAGTTACAAAAACTTGGTATCATTGGTTTTTTAAATAAATGGATACTGTACATTAATGTTTTGTGGTAGATTTTATTAAATCACCTTTAGGACACGGTTGACTACAAAAACAGAAAGAGTAAAAAACAAAGAGTGTTATTTATTTTTGCATCGTTGCCATCGTTTTCCATTTTTCCGTGCACTCTATAAAACTTATAATTTCCTTTTTTTACTATTATTACAACTTTTCTATTGCTTTGTATTTATAATTTGATCGTAGCGCCATGTACATTGATGCTTTGTGTTAGGTTTTATTAAAACACCTTTAGACCATGATTATCTAACATAGTGTTCTTTATTTTTGCATCGTTGCCGCTGGCTTCTTTGCATAGTTGCCAGACTGTACCAAATATACAAATACATCGTAACAGATACTGTCTTTTTTATCTAGCATACAAGTTAATGTTTCAGACACTGACTCGGATAACTTTAATTCAAAGTTAGGAATACATCTAGGCTGATAAGATCCTTGATGTATATTTTGCTTGTAAATGTTTTAGATAACATATGCAGGTGATACTGTTATTGGTGTTGCACCACCTAACCTGGAGAATTTAGAAATAATAATAAACAATGTGATTGAACAATTTGAAAAATGGGACAATAAAAATAAATTAAGAAAGTAGTTAATCATATAAACAACATTAGTTCTAATAATTTTGTCGTAAGGCACAACAGTTGGGTGAAATATTTGGGCTTAGCTCATTAGAATAAGTGGAGCTGCAAAAAATAACCTCACTCATACGGATTTTACTTTTGGGAAGTATTCCAAGACTACGTTAAGCAAGGTTCAAATCTAACATTTTAAAATTTTTCGACCTGCAGACACCATTTGCATAAACTCATGTTCGCGCATGTAAACTGTGGCATGTGGCATATCAAAAAATTTTGAATACACATTGATGTTAAAGCCTAAGTAGATCCGGATAACAAACCTGTTTTTTTTTTACACTAAACAGTATACTCAGTGCTAGCTGAACTGGTAAGCTTTATTTGTAAAAGAACTTTTTCTATTTTAAAAAGTGAATTACTACACATCAATTTATCTTAATGAATGCAAACTAAAATTTATTGGGTTGTTTTAATCAACACTATTTAGTACAAACTACCGAGTTTTAAGAAAATTAAGACACTTTTTTCCTTTGCTTACTGTGTAAGCAAATGTACGCGGAACTAAAGAATTGAGATTTACTACCCATAATTAATTGCTAGTGTTATTGTGAATCAAAAACTTTAAACATCATTTTAAATAACGTTTCTCAAACATTTGTTTATTATTCTAATTTAAATTTCGCATAACTTCTTTGAAGAAGTATGTTAAAATCACATTGTTACAACTATAAAATTTTAAAACTGGACCGCTGTAAAAAAAATACAGCTTCTAGACATTTTAAATTTCAATAAATAGTTTTAGCACAGTATAACATACAGTAGAAGCACCGATTTTTATTAGTAAACAGGTAAGTCATCAAAATATTTCCTTGTACGTGCTGTATACTACAGGTATTAATTACAAATATAAATATTGAAGTGTGAATACGTGACAGTACATTGGCGTAGCATGAAGGCAATAATTTAAATTATTTTCTACGTTCATTCAAAAAACGAACACTTTTGCATCATTTTTTGTGTAAACAGTTATCATTTAGTGCACTAGTGCATTAAAAATTTTATTGCACGCTACGCAACAGTGTAAATGCAAACAGTGTTGGGTAGGATCTAGATCAAAGTGATCTAGATCCAGGATCTAGATCCACTAAACGGATCTATGATCTGGATCTAGATACTTTGCTCTGCTAGGATCTAGTATCTGGATCTAGATCACATTTTAACAGATCTTTAGTACTTGAATCCAAAGATCCATTAGAATATTTTAAAATGTATTTTAAGGGTATTTTGTGAAATTTGTAACTGGCTTGAGACAACAGAGCTTTATATTTAAAAAATACATTATGCTCCGTTACGACCGTTATATCCGTACCCCACAGAGATACATACACATTTACACAATTACCTACTGCCTGAGGCATGTTAAATTCCGAAATAACCAATAATAGAACTATTCATTTCCTTTGTTAATATTTCCGTCGGTTGTTTTTGTTTCCCAAAGCTACAAAGGCAGGTAATGACAGCTAAGTGCTAATCTAATGACCTAATGAGTAATGACAATGGGGTCATCCATCCATTAAAGTAGGTACTTAAGTTAAGTGGAACTGGAATTCCTGTTGCTAATTTAATCGAACAAAAGGAGGTATAGAAAACAACAATCTTGTCTTCAGTTCTTAAGAATACGACTTTAAGTAAAGCACATTTGTTAATTGTTAGTTAGATCAACAATGAGTGACGAAGCTGAATTAATGGAAGTTCCGCCAATCTTAAGCGGTAAATTTTATAAAATTTTATCAAAATGTGACAACAAGATAGTGACCCAGTGTCTAAATTGTCCGCACAAATACAAGGTCATGTGACTTCAACAGGAAATTTTATTCGGCATATGAAGGTATGTATTAATATAGTTTTTGGCAGAATTTTAGTATCATTTATTGGATTCTTACGAAATACATCATCTGATATATCAAAACGTGATTTGTAGACTTAATTTTTCTTATTAAATTCTATATGAATTACGTAAAGTATTTTTTGTTGCAAAATACTTAGTTTCTCGTGTGTAAAAGAATGTTTACAAAAGGTTGAGATTTATTTCTTAAAGTCCCTAATGCATCAAAAACTTTTTAAATGTTTATGATACCTGTATTCATAAAAGATGGGATTCAGTCGATTTCAAAATTGGTGTTATCTAAATTTTGACTGAAACTTGAAGTGACTTCAATCTGAATTTTATAAATTAACATACACTTTCTCCTTTTTTTCTAGAGAAAGCATCCAGTAACATTTAGCAAATACGATGCAGAAAAGACAACAAAAAAAAGTAAAACTGAAATTTTATCAATGAAGAATTTCAACAAGACTAACATTTTTCAACGATCTACCAGTTCTACCACAAAGAACTCGGTTAACAAACTCGTCTTAGATTACATAATTGAAGAGATGAGGCCTATTTGTACAGTCGAAAACCCCATTTATTAGGTTAGTAAAAGGACTTTCTGGCAAAAAACCTTGTGACCGAAAAACGCTCAAGAGTAAATTAGAAGAAGAGAAATCAGCAGTTATTGGTGCTGTAATAGAAGAATTAAATAAAACCAAATACGTCTGTACAACTGCAGATGTTTGGAGCACCAATAACAAAAGTTATCTTGGTATGACTGCACACTTTATCGATAGTAATAGCTTCCAACGTAAATCTTTTGCATTAAGCTGTAGGCGATTTAAATTTGCACACACATTTGACAGAATTGCGGAATTAATAAGTGAAATTCATAACGAATACCAATTAAATCTCGGTAAAATTTCAGGAACGGTAACAGATAACGCAAGCAACTTTAATAAAGCTTTTAACGTATTTACTGCTTCTATATGTAATAAGAGCAGCGATACCGAATTAACAGAGTTGCAAAATCAAAATGATGTAGATGTTGAATCATTACCTGCTTTTGATACTGACAGTACTTAAGTGCTTTTGCCCAAACATTTTAAGTGTTGTTCGCATACACTCAGCCTTGTAATTACGATAGATGCAGCTAAAGCATTTGAAAACATAAGGTATAAAAAAATGTACGATACTGTTTTTGGGAAAGCTTATTCTTTATGGAATTTAGTGAGTAGGTCAACTAAGGTGTCGGATCAGTTAGAAAATGTTTGCGGTGTCAAATTGAAAGTTCCTTGTCCTACTCGTTGGAATTCCATGTATGACGCATGTGTTAAACTAATTAATATTGAAGCAAAATTAAGTGCTGTTTGTAAGTTATTAAAATTAGACGTGTTCCAACTGTCAGATTTTGTGTTTTTAAATGAATATATTTCTGTTACAAAACCTATAGCCGTTGCAATAGATATTTTACAAGATGAAAAAACTTATCAGTTAGGTACTGTTTTGCCAACACTTTTCAAAATTAAAGCTAGCTTAGAAGCAATGACAAAACTGACATTTTGTTCTAAATTAAGAGAATGTTTATTGAACGGCTTTACAAGACGTTTCTCTAATATAATGGATATTAAAAATTCTAGTAGTCGACCATACCTGTTATCCACAATTTCTAACCCAAAATTTAAATTATGGTGGTTAAAATTACCCCTTTAAAAATGAAACAGCATTCTGTCAAACGCAATTATTTTGTGAACTTAACAATTCCGGATTTCAAGAAAATCTTAATAATTCAGAATCAGAAATTCAGTTCACACTTACTGAAAAAAAATCCTCTGCCACGGACGAATTCTTTGATTTTTTAAAAATAAATACTCAATCGCAAACAACATTTGATTCAGAATGTACAAATTATTTTAAAGACACAAACACTAACTATGAGCAATTAAATATGTACCCTGCTATAAAAGAAATCTTTTTAAAATATAATTCTATACTTCCTTCATCTGCCCCCTTGAAAGGATTTTTAGTATGGGTGGACTAATTTTAACTCCTCGTAGGAATAGATTAGGTGATGATATATTTGAGATGCTATTAATTTTAAAACAAAATAAAATAAAATTAGATAATAAAATGTAATTATGTAATGTATACTTATAATAATTTAGATAAATGTCCTTATCCTTATAATTGTATAACAACTATGTGTTAAGTTAAATTAACAATTAACATTGCAACTTGCAAGTGTAAATGTGTACCTAATACTAATTTTGTAATTTGTAGTGCGTTAAATAATTAATGTCAGTTTTCAATAAAAACCTATAAAAATTATATTTGTATATTATTTTTCTTAACAATTTAACCTTACGGACTAATATTTGTATTACATGAAAAATGATCATGGGAATGGGAGTACTACTCATCAGTAGCAATACTAGCAATTAAAGATAATATTAATAATTAGAAAAATCTTGAATTGGATCTGTATCTAGATCCTAAATAAATGGATCTTACCCAACGCATGCAAATATATATGGATTGGCAGGAGAACTAAACTTCATTTGACTAGATATTAAAGATTTTAGGTTATGATGTTTTTGATTTCCTTTTTTGAAGTGATATTGTTTATTTAGGTGAAACGTAATTATTAAACTATTATAATTAAATTTCAAACACTCAAAAGGCTAGACAATACATTTGATTTGGGAACGAAGTATTTAAAAACTAAAGTTGCCTTTATGCAAAGAAATTAAAAAAAAACTAAACTCGAATTTATGCAAATGATTTTCGATAACAATGAAAAGTTTCCATTGTTATTTGCTATAAAACCCTTACAGGCGGGCTGCTCGAGCTTTCCGAGCTCCTTCAGCCACAATCAGAGATTCCCAGCATACATACATACATTACATATATATGCATGGTGGGATTAAGGATGGGTGTGGTCAGGATAGGATCGGAAGGAACAGAGTTAGGGTTCTGAGGGGGAAAAATACTACCCCAGCATTCGCCTAAGCAGCCGCACATGGTGTGCCTATACGCAATGATCATTTATAATCGGCCGCCACAATATTAATGAATTCAAGTGCGTTAGATGTGTTGCCTACCATCAACACAAAATTATCACAGTGCGGTGTCAAATTTGAGTCGTTTTTCTATAACTTATCTATAAATGCTATTATAAGTTTTTGTTATGAACGAATAAGTTCAAAGTTAAATATGTAATTAAAAATTATTATTAATTTTATTAAATACATAAATAAAAAATTTACTCGAGTAGGATTTGAACCTACGACCTGTACTTTGCTAGAGTACTCTAGCAAAGTACATGTCGTAGTTTCAAATCCTATTCGAGGTAAACTTTTTATTTATGTATTTAATAAAATTAATAATAATTTTTATCTATAAATGCGTTTAGGACAATTCCCAAATATGCTATGAGTTTATAACGTTAATACCTAGGCAATAACGCCAGCAAAATTTGTTTTCTTTACTATTTCTCAAGATGTCGCATTCTGCCAGTCTTTCACGTTTCTTCTTAACATTATTTCCTAAAATTTATAAAAAAAAAGCCGGCGTTATTGCCATGCTAAAGCATTCACCTTTCAAGGACCCTTCCTTCATCTTCAACCAAAATCTAGATTTCGTGTAACAAAGTCAAGCATTTTATAGTGCTATGGAACGGGTGTACTGTCCACGCTTAAAAAGTTATATTTTGTTACGCTGTAGTGTACAAAGGTTGTTTCGTTGCCACTACTACTCTACTGTAGGTATTTTAGTATTTTTGCCGAAAATCGGGCACGTATTCAACATTAACACATAAGTTTCTTATACAGCTACACACTAAAAGTTATTCTGGTTTGTCAGTTTAAGTAAATAAAAAAAAGTGCGAGTGTAAAAATAGCTTAAAAGCTTAAAATGAAAAATATTATTGAAAATATGAATGAAAAGTAAGAGTTCGCAAAATATCCTTTATTCCACTGCAGGTTTTAAGACCACAAATCTATCATCTATAGGACAAAAATTAAAGTTACTTATTTTAACAAATTTAGAGCAAATTATTTTTTGCACTTCGTGGATTAAAAGTACTATTTGGTTTCCCCATTTCGGGGACTGAAGTGTTACTTTTAATCTCTAGGGATTAAAAAATAATTTAATCCTCCGACTAAGTTTTCACAATGGCGAATGTTGTTTATTACTTATTTACTCGTTGTTATGGCATTGGAACATGTGGAATTTTAAAAATAATTCATAAATTTCATTAGCCTTGAATAGCGTAGCTTCTTTGTCAAAGTGACTTTTCTAATAATTTAAATTTATCATAGATGTAATATTTTAATTTTCAGAAAATAATATAATTATTTCTATTATTACTCCACGAAGTGCAAAAAATAGTGTAGATACCACGGGATTGAAGTTCCTCATCCCTTGAATAGTTGTTGGTCTCGGGCTAACAAACTCTATTCGCGGGATTAAATGAGTCACTAAAATCCCTTGTTATCTAATGTACTATTTTGCACTTCCGAGACTAAAATAGATACTTTAGCCTCTGTCTACAGGGACTAAAGTGGGCCATTTATTCCCTAGGGATTAAATATGGACTGAACTCCCTAGAGAGTTCATTGACAGATGTCAAACTTCAACTATTTTTTAATAATTTTTTTACGAAACATTAACATTAATATTATTACAGTTAATAAATATCGGACGATTGATTTCCGAAACGATAGCAGACATTAATAATTACAAAAAATTTCTTGTTTACGGTAGATTATTGACCAGCATTCCTAATGCTATTGTTTATGTTATATTAATAAATACATGTGCACTTATGTTGACAAAAACAAATTAAATATACGTACTCCAACGAAATCTTATTTTTACACGTCGCTGGATTGTAACCTGAAAAAAAAGTGTACAAAATATATTAACATTTGAATTAAATCATGCTAATTGTTTTGCTATCTCAATGTAGGTGTATCTAGCTACAATCTATAATTTGAAGGACCATCTCCATGTATGTGAGCATGGAGAAACTCATTGCATTATGAGGTATTGAAACTCAGTACTGTAAACGAAGTCTCTATTTACAAATTATACAATGAAATTAGTATTTGCGAACACTAGAGTCGCCTTACAAATGTACGTCTAGCCAAACAAATTATATTCTAAATTTAAGTACTTACGGTTTACAATGGAATCATGATAACTAAAGGATATATGCATTTATAATATCATTAGCTGCTTTAAACTTATTTTCTATTCGACGTGCTTCATACTCGTGAAACCAATTCTATTCTATCTTCTATTTTCTATGTTCTATTTTCTAATATGCAGGCATGCTGGTTATTCGAAAGCTGTCTTGCTAATAATAATCGGTCAGAACGCAATGGCGACGCCGACTTCTTCTTGTGTGTGTGTGAAATTCTTGTAACCAACCAAAAAATCGTATTCACGTCACGTGGACAAGAGATGCGTTAATGTATGTGTAACGATGTTTGCGAGAACGAATTGTGTGTTGCATATATGCAGGTAGGATAGTTATGGAATAGGAATAATTAATTTAGGAAATGCAGGTACGGAACATAACCGCCCACCAAAATCAACATAATTTGGTGATTTTCTAAATCGAACACTTAAGTTAACGCGAATACTTTAATATATATAAAAAGAGTAAAAAATAAACTAAAAAAAAAACGAACAAACTAAACCGAAACAACTGATGGTAAACTTGTTTCATTGCAACGGCAAGGGGCACAGTTTCACCAACGGGCGCTTACACAGGCCATGCGTGGTGCGGACTGTAGCAACGCGCGCAATATCATCCTTACCGGGATGCAAAGTGACTATTTTGCCCAATCTCCATTGAAGGGGAGGGGCTGCATCATCCTTGATGAGGACTAGTGTACCAATGTCACTTGGTTCGAACGTGCGGGTTTTAGACCATTTACCGCGTTGATACAAAGTGTGAAGATATTCATCTCTCCACCGTCTCCAAAAGTCTTGTTGTAACCTTTGGACTAATTGCCATCTATTTAGGCGCAAAATGTTTAAATCTGTTAAATTTGCATCGGGAGGTGATGTCAAAGGTTCTAATGTCAAAAAATGACCGGGTGTAAGTACGTTCAGGTCATTCGGATCTGAACTCAAAGTGCACAAGGGGCGCGAATTTAATACTGCCTCTATTTGCACTACGAGGGTATTCAATTCTTCGTATGTAAGAACTTGCTTACCTATAACTCTAACTATGTGGGTCTTCACGGACTTAATGCCGCTTTCCCACAAGCCTCCGAAGTGTGGTGCGGAGGGGGGGTTGAAATGCCATTCAATGGCTTCACTATCCACAGCGAGTTTAAACTGTGTGACCAACGCTTTGTTGGCGCCGATGAAATTAGTACCACAATCACTGAAAATGCGATTGCAGCGTCCACGCCGGGCAACAAATCTGCGTAGAGCAGCGAGAAAGGTGTCACTCGACAGATCTGAAGCGATCTCTAAGTGCAATGCTTTAGTGGCAAAGCAGACGAACAAGCATAAGTACGCTTTGGCGGGCTTAGCACCGCGTCGTCTCGACATGTGAATCGGAAACGGACCACCAAAATCTACACCTACACAACTAAATGCCTTGATTTGGTTGACTCTGACAGTTGGCAAGTCTGCCATGGGGGGTTCAAACGAAATAGGTCTTGCTTTGAAGCAAGAGTAACACAAAGACAAAGAACGACGAATTGCTCTGCGAGCCGAAACTATCCAAAAATTCTGTTGCGTTAAGTACAGAGTTGTATTTACGCCAGTGTGTTTGTTCTCTAGGTGAACTTGTTCTATGACCAAATGTGTCAAGCGATGTCTTCCAGGTAACAAAGCTGGATGTCTCGTATTAAAGGGCAACGAAGCATTATTAAGCCGACCACCCACTCTTAAGATTCCCTCACTATCTACAAACGGTGACAATTTTTGCAGATTTCGAGAGCAGGGTTGTCCCTTAATAATATGGGCGAATTCGGACTGAAATGATTCAAGCTGAACTACTCTAACTAAACGAAGGAGTGCATGGTGCAGCTCATGCTGCGTTAAAGAGCCAGTACTATTTACTCTTTTACAGCAACTATTTATAAAACGAATACAAAGGGCTAGGATTCTTTGAATCTTGCGTAGCGATGAAAAGCGATCTATCAAGTCTATAAAGTCATTGCGCACTACTTGCGCCGTAAACGCGACGTGTTTTAATTCACAGTCTATATCATAGGAAGATGAAACTAATGTTTCTCGAGGCCAACAATCTTCTGTCTGAGAAAGCCAATTAGGACCCGCCCACCAAAGGGAGCAATTGCGTAACTCCTCTGGAAGAAGACCCCGCGAGGCTGGATCCGCTGGGTTGTCACACGAACGAACGTGACGCCAACAACTAGGAGCTATGCGTTCTTGAATATGCGAAACTCTATTGGCTACAAAGGTTTTCCATTTATATGGAGCGGAACGTATCCAAGATAAGGCGACTTTGGAATCACTCCAAGCAACTATGCGATTGATTTCGACTAAATTCGAATGCGATTTCAAAACGAACGAAACTAAATTTGCAAGCAAAACTGCTGCCAGCAATTCTAAGCGGGGGATTGATAATCGTTTAAGTGGGGCTACTTTGGATTTAGCCATAACGAACGAAACTAACGCACGATTATCCACTACAAAGCGAAGATAAACGACGGAAGCGTAGCCTAACTCGGACGCATCACAAAATGCGTGTAACGAACACTCTACGAACGAAAGTGGCTTAGAACAACGAGGAATTTGCAGGTTTGACAAAGTGTCAAGCGATGATTTATACCTTTCCCATTGACTACGAACGTCTTCTGGGGGCTCCGCGTCCCAATCTAAACCTAGGATCCACAGATGCTGTATTAATCGTTTGGCGAAAAAGGTTAAAGGGCATAAAAATCCCAAAGGATCGTATATGCGCGCGCGACCTCCGACAAAATTGCTCTTTTGGTGCAAAGGGCGCCTACTGGTTTAACAACAAAGGAAAAGGAATCTATTGATGCGTGCCACTGAAGTCCTAAAATCTTCGAGACTGTCGAATTGTCTTCCTTGAAGACAAATGGATGCTTCTGACAATGATCCGCAGGCAACGAAGCTAGCAACGACGGGGAATTGGCTGACCATTTGCGCAATTCGTAACAACCAGAATGCAATAGTTCGATCAGTTGTTTTGCAACTCTAATAGTGACTCTATACTATCCGTTCCACAAGCAAAATCGTCTACGTACAAATTCGAGAGTATCGCTTGGGATGCGAGCGGAAAGCTCTCTTGACCGTCTTGCGCCAATTGCAAGAGGCACCTAATAGCTAAAAAGGGCGAAGATGCGTAACCGTATGTTACGGTATTCAATTTATAAGTTTGGATCGTCTCAGCGGTAGAGAACCTCCAAAGTATCAATTGGAATTGCCGATGCAAGTCCTTCACTAAAATTTGACGAAACATTTGACGAATATCACAAGTGAACACAAAGTTAAACCAACGAAAACGGATTAGCATTGTACTAATGTCGCTTTGGAGCTTTGGACCCGCAAGAAGTGTCTCGTTCATGGAGATACCTGTGCTATCCTTAGCCGAAGCGTCGAAAACTACGCGAATTTTTTCAGGATCATTTTCTCTGAAAATGCAATGGTGCGGTACGTAATAGCTACGTGAACTATGAATTTCCGAAGATGGAACTAATGACATGTGCGCAGAATCTAAATAATCTTGCATGAATTCCTCATACCTTTCCCGAGTGTTGGGATGCGAATTCAAACGACGTTCAAGTGCCAAAAGGCGGCGATGTGCGATTGCTCGCGATCCTACAAAGGTTGGTAGCGACGTAGTGTCCTTAAAAGGCAACGAGACTGTGAAGCGACCCGAGTGATCCCTAGTGTGTGTCTCAACAAACGAATTTTCAACGATTTGGTCTTCAGACGACGTGACACATTTGCTAATAGGGACCTCCTCCACATTCCAGAACGATTTAAGGGTGTCATCAAGTGACGGTTCAAGCGAAACGAAAATGAATGGTGGTGGCTGCGGTTGAGTTTCTACGTTACAATTAATGGGACCTATTAATACGATACCGAAAATGGTGTCCATGGCGGCTGGACCATCGATGTTTCCATCTATATCGCCGAAATGGAAAATCGATCCACGAGCTATTTGCGGAAATACGTCAGCACCTAGAAGGAGATCAATATTCCCTGGTATGTTCCAACTAGGATCCGCTAAATTGACATTCGAATACCTAGTACCACTATCTATACGCGCATGAGGAAGTTTCGAACAAATTTTCCGAATTATGATGGCATTCAAGTGCATCGAAACAGTTGAAGAATCGACAGGCCTAATTTGGCAGCTGACATTCCCACGACTAACCCTAACTGAAGTGTCACCAAGACATGCGATTGAACCAGATGTTCGATTGTAGACCAGACCCAGGCGATTACGACAATTTTCTGTTACGAAACTAACTTGGCTACCTGGATCGCAAAGCGCTCTAAAAGTTTGGTATTTACCCCAACGGTCTTCAATCTCTAAACGAACAGTAGCTAACAACGTGGTTGTGGACGAACTAGTACTATTTGCGGACCTCACTGAGGTTAAAGCTAATGGTGACTCACGAGATTCATCATTCGATTGCGAAGAGTCTTGAGTGGTACTACTTTGTGTCAAAGTCTTATCGGAAGTGTTTCCGAAATGTAACAACGAATGGTGTCGTACCGAACAATGACGACACGAAGATTTCGACTTGCAATCTTTAACTAAATGTTGCGGACTCAAGCAGTTCAAACAAAGACGAGACGATCTGACCGCTCTATAACGATCTTGGGGCTTGAGTTTACTAAAATGAACACATGACGAAATTGAATGCGAATGTTCTTTGCAATACGAACACGAAGATGTGAACGATGATTGGTTAGTCGTCGCTGCGAATGTATGTTGAGGACGTTTGTTGTTCCAACTGCTACTACTACTAGCTACCTTCGAGTTCACATTGTGACTACTACTTGATTTTGCGGAATTCGACGAACTACTATTACTACTAAGCGAAGTTGCTTCCAGAGCGCGACATTGATCGCTGAGGAATTGTTTGAGCACCTCAAACTTATGAAGTTGAGGTTGAGGATGGTTCAATTCAAAACGTTGGCGAGTTTCTGTGTCCAATTTCTCTAATAACCAATTGAACAAGGTAAATCCCAATGATTAAGATCCTCCACCTGATCAAGGGCTGCTATATTTTCTATAAAACTATTCAAAAGGTCTCGCAAGGCTTTCGGAGACTGCGAACTTACCTTTTGAGTTTGCCAGGTTTTGCCAGTAAATGTGGCCAAAACCCTACTACTTTGATACCTATCTATTAATGTTTTATATGCAATTTCATAATTGATTGCTGTCAACGGTAAATGTTTAACTAAAGTTAACGGTTCTTTGGATAATGTAGAGAGCAAGTATTGAAATTTCTCTACATCCGACAAGGCTTCATTTTCATGAATTACTGTATTAAACAAATCTTGAAATGTAGGCCAATCTTTGAGTGACCCATCAAATTTGGGCAACTCAATTCTAGGCAAGCGAATATGCGATCTACTATTACTATCTAAATTTGATTGCAAAACTATCGAACTAACGGGCGACGAAATTTGGTTACTCTTTTGTATATGTCCTAATGACGTATATACACCTTTAATTTCATAAAACATTTCATCAATTTCGATGTCTAATTTTGACAATTCACTCCAATCCTCTGCACTTTCGTCAATTAGAGTATCTCTAAACGTATCTTGGAATTCTTTAAAAATAACTTGCGCATTTTCAAAGGCAGCACTAAATTTTGATTGTAATGATTCATCTTTGTTAACTCCTAAAGCTACGTTATGTATCGATTGCAATTTTAACATTGTTCGCTTTGCTAACACGAACGTTTTTTCTACAGTATAACCCATTGCGATAATTATTAAGTAACAACTAAACAATACGATAGGGCAATTCTAATGTTACAACAAAACTATATATTTTTTGTATTCGATGCAACATGTACGCAATTGCGATTCGAACCAAAATCTACTGGCTGCTATAACGAACAAAAGCGAATAAATAACCAAAGCAATAACGACTAACTGAATGTACTAATTTAATTACTTTATCACCTAGGAAACTTTGTGCCAGTACGCCACTGTTATGTAATGGTAAACCATCAGCTGTGTTTTATTCGACCGACAAACCAAAATAATAAAATTCAATCTAAGTGATTACATTTGTATAACCAACTCGTTCAAATGTTCGCAAATACTGTCAACTATAAAATGAACTATAAATCCAAAGCGGGTTAACTATGCGGCGCGAAGGTCCAATGTTTTGCTATCTCAATGTAGGTGTATCTAGCTACAATCTATAATTTGAAGGACCATCTCCATGTATGTGAGCATGGAGAAACTCATTGCATTATGAGGTATTGAAACTCAGTACTCGTAAACGAAGTCTCTATTTACAAATTATACAATGAAATTAGTATTTGCGAACACTAGAGTCGCCTTACAAATGTACGTCTAGCCAAACAAATTATATTCTAAATTTAAGTACTTACGGTTTACAATGGAATCATGATAACTAAAGGATATATGCATTTATAATATCATTAGCTGCTTTAAACTTATTTTCTATTCGACGTGCTTCATACTCGTGAAACCAATTCTATTCTATCTTCTATTTTCTATGTTCTATTTTCTAATATGCAGGCATGCTGGTTATTCAGCTGTCTTGCTAATAATAATCGGTCAGAACGCAATGGCGACGCCGACTTCTTCTTGTGTGTGTGTGAAATTCTTGTAACCAACCAAAAAATCGTATTCACGTCACGTGGACAAGAGATGCGTTAATGTATGTGTAACGATGTTTGCGAGAACGAATTGTGTGTTGCATATATGCAGGTAGGATAGTTATGGAATAGGAATAATTAATTTAGGAAATGCAGGTACGGAACACTAATTATCATTCTTTTTCTTCGGTAAGTCTAAAGAATCCACCACGATAGTTTAAATAATTATGAATAAAACTTTATAAATAACATCAACTGTCATCAAATTTACAAACCATGTAACGGGCGTCTATTAATGATTGAATATGACGTCATGTTGCAAATTTGGTTAGGTTGGTACCACTACACTTCATTTCGGTCGCAACGAATGACATTAGCGTCCCATGAGGTAATCACCTTTGATGTAATTATTAACATTGTTTGTTAAAATTAAACAGAATACCCCTACTTTTGGAAATGTTTATTGCTAATATTTGCTAATTACAGTATTTAACAAAATAAATGTTAAAGTTATTGTTATGAGAAAAATACAAACAAACATTGAATTAATGTAATTGCAAAAAAATGTTGAAAATGATGACCCTGATGCTGTAGACATAAATATATTCTCCGCTTCATGTTTTCAAAAACATGCCGAAGTTCTTCCCGTGTAATAGTCTGAATCTCGTGTTCAACTGCCTACATTAATTCATCTAAATTATGCAATCTATTTCTATAAATATTGTTTTTAATCTTTTTAAACAAAAAGTAATCTGGTGTTTTGAAAATAACTGATTGTGAATATAACGAAAAATTAATACAGGATGAAGAATGAACGGAAAAATTATAATAAAAGCTTATGAAAAACAGACACGTGAGACTATGGCAAAAAAGGTAGAAACCGATTGTTTTACAATATAATTCTCAATGTTGCAAATACTAAGCAAAGAAATTTTCTAAATTTGACATGACGTCAGCTTCAATCATTAATAGACACGTGTTACATCATACTTTTCCAAACATTTTAAAGTGTTAAGTATATTGATTTAAAGTTCTTAAACAAAGTAGGACCGTCTCTACTATATGGTAAACTGTAGTTCTACTTTAGATTACAAACTTTTTTGGTGAAAACCCCCCCAAGTCTGTAAAGACTAGTTTTGTCACTGTTTGAATAGCATGTGGTTAGCATTAATAAGTTGTAGCTAATAGAAGTAACTACTACTATACTGGCTAAATTTTGAGATTGATTAAATGCACCGTATACACGTTTCGTATTCCGTAATAAAACCAAAATCAAGTCCATACGCTATGAACAGAATCAATTTATGGCACTCTCTCGTAACTGATACATACGTAACAAGAAAAAAATTGCTATTGAACATTGATAATGATTCGCATAAGAGAACAAAGCTAGGCATCGGCAAAAATTTTATGTAACAAATTGTAGTAAAAAATAATTTCAAATACCTTTTGTATTTGAAATAGTTATTTTTATGATCATACAAACCTAAAAGATGTAAAAGATAATGCCGTTAAATGTGAATGCCGATTTTCTTTTATTATTTCTTAATTCAAAGTATGGGGAACGTTAGTAAAAGGTAATGTATTTTGTATTATAACGCACATCTTGAATGGAAAAGTTACAAGTGTTCTATTTTTACTCAATTCTGAAATAGATAAATGCCAACATACCAATGAAGGGCATAGATATGGGGGGGGGGGGGTAAAGGGGTTAATCCCACACTCCAAGGACCGTAATAATACAACATAAATCTCAAAATATTACGAATACCTGAGTAAAAAATAAAATTTAGACAAGATGGCGACAGCGTATTTTTTAAGATAATGTGAGAGGCGATTTGACTCCTTTCGCGAGCCAAGGGAGATATAATATAAATAAATAGATGAGCTGACGATCCGACGGACGCGCGGTTTTCAGAGAAAATTGGCGATTTTTTATGGTTTTATAATTTTATGAAGGTTATTTATAACTTTGTGTATAAGTACTTAGTATTTATAGGGTATCAAGGAATTGGTATTTTAAATGTAATTAAATTATAAAGCTTATTCGGTATGCTGCGCTGCAATTGCACGTTATAAAAACTTGTACTTCGATTACAGTAGAATGATTCACAAACCCCTTCTGTCGGTGTCGGCATAACTAAGTACAAAGATTATTTACCTGGAATGGGACGAGGAAATCTGAAATAAACTCTTGTAAATTATATGACCAGTAATAAATTTTAATCTTTTGTACATTGATTGGAAAAATTCCTTAAGCGTGACCGGTGATAAAGCCTAAAGGGTTTCTTTTTTTTTATGATTGTGGACCTGAACAGGCTAAATTTGGCCTATCGCTACTAGTAGCTTGTCTTCTTTAAGCTAGATTTTACCTCTATACAGCATACAAGCTCTATCTTAGCTGAATTACCTCTGTCAAAAAAGGGTTATAATCAAATTACATATACCGGCTTTTTTAATCTTTGAATTTTTACCGATAAGGGCATGCCATGCTATCACATAAGACGACTTTACATACAGGTTCTGTTTCGGATGAAATGTCGAAAATGGGCTTTTTTGATTTATAAACATGCCCCTAGGGAAGATATTAAAGTGTAATTACGGAAACATTTTGAGTTACGACCGGCAGATTTTTGCGATATCATATCTCATATAGGTAAAATTTGGCGACGCCAGGCTTTCGGCGATCCCCACTCCAACCCTCCCCGAGCATAACCGAGATTGTAAGACAGGTGTAGGGTGTCGCAACTTGTTCTCGGGCGTTTGCCCCTTGTCGTGATCGCAACTTGTTCGTAGGCCTTCGTGTATGTCATGGTACCCTTGCCGAAAAATTTGAATTTGTATTATAATAATATTGAGCCTAATGCTTTGTCCCTTGACTTTGTATTTGTATTTAAGTCTCTGCAGGTTATGGCTGGAAATATGAATCTGTATTATAATAAAGGGTATAAAGCTAACCTGTAAGACAGATGTAGGGCTTAACAACTTACTTTCAGGCCCTCGCCCTTCGACCAAAAATTTGAATCTGTTTATGACGCCATCTATGAGGGGAAATCTGAACTTGTATTATAATAATAAGGAGGCCTAATGCTAACTTATAGGACAACATAGGGCTTCGCAAGTTATTTACTTTCGGGTCCTAGCCCCTGGCCCCTTGGTGGGAAATTTGAATTTGGATTTGTATTTAAGTGTTTACATTCTGATTACTTATTGCGAGAAATTTAAACTTGTATTCTAACAAGGGACCTATTGTTGGCTTATAAGACATAACATAAGAAACTGTATCAGGGCCTGCGCCCTCCTGTCGTGGCGCTTGTTGGGAAATTTGAATTTGTCTCGTCATCTAGTTGTGTATGGCCTAATGAATATTTTCTGTAATAAAGTGGCACCATCTCGCGTTATATTTCTATGACTAATCAGGGTTTTGTTTGTGGCACCATCTAGTAGTATATTTTTAAACTAGCGAATGTTTTCTGTAATAGAGGCGGCGCCACCTAGCGGTATATTTCTAGGACTAATTAGGGTTGTTTGTGATGCAATATAGTGGTGTAAAGGCTAAAGAATGTTTTCTGTAATAGAGGTTGATCGTGTTAGTCTCTCCCTCGCCTCTTTCTCAAACATACAAATCAATTAATCAAATCAAATCAATTAAATACCAAACTGATGTAACTTGATCATACAAAATCACCTCTCAATTCAAGAAATAGCAGTATGATTGCACGCACAGAGTGCAAAAGGAAGCCAATCTCACACTTATTGTAGCTGCCCATCTAACCGCGCTTGCGCATTAACTGCAGTATTGTTAGTGCAGGTTCAAACACCGCGCCGTTAGGAAAAACAAGTTTATTAACAAAATTGAAGGAAAGCTTAGCGTTTGAAAATGTATTATTATTATAAACAACAATACATCATCGCTCTTCTTCCTCTTCTGTGAATCATCACCATCATCTTGGATGTGAGATACATTCAGCTTATCCACGTCATCGTTTCCATCATCATCTTGAACAGTTATGTTGTAATAGTTTATTAACAAGTCAGTAAAATCTCTAATGTCCGCTGATGTGGGCTCATAAACAGGAGAATACATTATAATAATGTTCTCTCGATAACGGCTACACTTTAAAGAGCGAAACGCGCGAGAAACGAGAATGCTGCTGGCCTTGGGTCTTGTGCGCTCGCATAAAATTTTTTTATGACGGGGGCGAAGGCCTACAACTGTAAGATTAGGTTAGAACCAACATACAATTGCACCAAGGGGGCCACGATAGGGACCAAGGCCCAAGAGCTAGTTTCTGCACTTATATATAAGGTTAGGGCCCAATACCATTACCAACCAGGGGACCGCGATAGGGGGCGAATCTTCAAAATAAGTTTTGACCTACATGGTAGTTCCTATACTTGACTTACAAGAACCTCTTTATTATTAAAAACAATTTCAAATTTCCCGCGCAGGACCAGGTCCCAGTGATAGTTCCTACACCTATCTTACAAGAACCTCTTTATTACTAAAAAACATTTTCAAATTTCCCGCCATAACGAATCAGAATGCAGAGACTTTGTTCTCCAATCAGAGCACAGCGGCTGAGTAGTGGGGCTAAGGACCAAATAGAAGCCAGGGGGCGTGGCCTAACCTTACTTCCTCCAATAGAACACTGCATGTGCGCGCAATTGACTAACCTCCAAGGCTCTTAATATAACCAAATTAGGGGCTCAACTCCGCCCAAGGGTTGAAAATGGTCCCCGGAAAGAAACCGACCCCACCCTCCAAATATACACCTCCCACGTGGGCGAGTACAAAAAGTGGGGGGAAAGGTGTCCCAGGGGGAAGGGTTTGTGATGTAAAAGTAGTGGGGGGGATGGTGCCTGTGTTCTACTGATATGTCTAGTTATAGTGACATATTTGGATTTTTTTCAAATATCTTTAGTATGTCTGAAATTTGAATTTAAAACTGACAGACGAGGTCAGACAGGAATCTGATATTGATGGCACTGACTTATTTAACTAAGTAAATTTATTTAAGGTTTTTTCCTGGGCGCATCCGAATTCTACCACAAATTTAAATTTTACCTGAATTGTATGAACTAGGGGATTATTAAAAGGTTCGAACAACAAATTTTAGTTCTTTTATAAACGATATCAAAGGCCTACACAAACCGGTAAGTCTAAAACAACTGTTTGATGAAGTTGTATTTATTGGCCTCATTGGACTTATTACTGCGGTTTTTGTCTATTTAATGCAGAAGGAACTTGGGCAAATCCGGAACAAGTGGACCAAGGCACTATTTAGCTTTATTAAGATGCAAATATTACCTAGTGGCAGAGTTCGAACATCAAATTATGATTACCCGATGTCTGTGGCAGAATTCGGAAACTTCTTTACCTACTGACTCTCAAAATCCCCATCATATGTTACAATATATTTTCAAAAACAATATTTTATCCACTTTTCCTAATTTGTTAATTTCTTTGAGAATTCTTTTGACTTTATCCGTATCAGTGGACACAGGTGAGCGTTCATTTTCAAAATTAAAAATATTAAAAAATGTTTAAGATCCACGATGTCTCAGGCAAGACTATCCGGCTTGACCATTTTGGCAACAGAGCAGGAGATTTTAAACTCTATTGATACAGAGAGCATAATAAAACAATTCGCTTGAGACCAAATGTCGAAAAGCTAAGCTTTTTTAATTTTATTAATATAATTAAGTAGGTACTTTTCTTGTTATTTTTACTTAGATATTGTTTGTTATTTCTTCAGTATTGTTTTTTTTTTGGTATTTTGCAAGCAAAATTGAAAAATATATAAAGGCAGTTTTATAATAAAAAATTATGAATAAATAAAATATCACATATTAGTTTATTATTTCCCTATTGACCTTTAAAATAATGGGGGCGCAACGAATGATCTTGCACGCGGGCGGCCCTGGGCCTCGCGGGGGGCCTGCCTTTTAATTTACCTTGCACGTAAGTAGTAGGTAACTAATATAAATGAACTTCAGCGCGTAAAATAATAATTCAAGTCATAATTATTTAATACCATATTTCTAACAAGTTTTTCCTTTTGTAGGTGACATTTTCCACACATCGGCAAAGCCAAACGTGGGCACGATGTACTCAAAAAAAATCCAAACGATACAGGAAAAAAATGTTTGCTAGAAATATAAATTTAAATATAAATTTTCGGCAATAACCGCTTTACACAAACGTTAAATTTTCTTAACACTCAACTAACAAACGACGGATAACACACCTAATTCCGACTCCTCCGACGCATGGGTGTCGTGTAGCTAGATTACACCTTTCCATATGAGTATCACATGCAAATGACAAGTAGTGCATTAAGAACTTGTTTATAGCTCATTTGCTTAAAAATTACGTAATTACAAAACGGGCTGTAGGTACAGATTGATAGTCAACTCTCTAATTGTTTTATTTATTTGAAGTTTCACAAAAAAAAACATAAATGATGGGAGTAGTTCTTTAGAAATTTGAGTAAATACTCGTTATTATTCTAACGATGAGTGGAAATTATTATAAAACATTCATACTTTGATGTAGGGTTATCGCCTATTTTAAATTTAAGGCCCTGCATTTAGTCAACTTGTTACAAAAAGATTTTATATGACTTTACTTGTTTTATGATCCCATAAAATTTGTATAACTAATCCTAATGCCGTATAAAAAAATTATAACGTTCCTACTAACAACAATTTAATTTAGTCCTTAAACCTTAAACAAAAATCGGGTTCACAACAAATGCTCACACATTTGAACCATAAACTGTTAATTAAACTTAATGCCTTATTTATTTTGATAAAAAAATGTAAAAGCAGAAAAAAAATGTATTTAAAGAAAATTTATTTTAATCTGCTTTGAAATTTTGTAACTATGTTGTCAGAGATAAAATAATTATACAAAAACAACCTGTGTATTTCGTAAACCCGTAATTTATGTGGTAATTAAAACAAGGTTTTGTATAATCACTTTATTTTCACAATATTTGTAGATGGCGTCCATTACACTTTAAGACATACATAACAAAAGAGATACGTTGATGTAGACAAAAATAAAACTATGCTTCACTATTATGAATTATAATGCTTACAGTATAAATATAAACCACATAATCTCAAATTGATGATCAAAGAATAACCAAATTGAGGTTATTGAGTATCTACTGTCATGAATTACTTATCTTTAACGTTCTTTTTTGCAATTTAAAAATGATCTACTTTCATAATTTCGATTTCAAACATGTACACGTAAAAGCGTAAAGAAGGGGAGCTAAGAGGATCTTCTCTTAAGCACCCATATGTAAAAATAAATATGAGAAGTAAAACACAAAACCTTCCCCATAAGCATTACATCTGCATGTAACTTTAGACAGTAATTTAACCTTAAAAATTTTTTTAATGCAAAATTTTTTGTAAGTACGAGTTCAAATTTAAACCAATTTCATTTTGGCTGGATCAACACGGTACTTTCGATTTTATTCCATTGTTGTTTTCTCTTTATACTACACGCAGTATTTTAGTCGAGAATCAATTATTCATAGCTAATCTGTAAATAAATTTAGAATTAAATGTATTTTACTGTGTTATTTATATGTATGTTATCTTCACATATATGGCGTGAGTTCTCACACTTCACACATGCAAGGACATCAGCATTAGAGATATAAGCATTAGGTGTATATCGATCGTAATTTATACTAAATTCATTTTATTAAATGTTATTTCAACAGTAGATCTTTATAAAATAAATAACACAATCACAGGAAATTGCTTAACTTTGAATTAGTTTACAACTTTTCTTTCTAAATTAAATTATGGGAACAGTGTTAACTGTTTCGTACCAGGATCAATGGTCATACACATATTATATTTGTTTAACTTAAATAGACAAAAAAACGTATGTATTTATTTAATCATTTATTTTTTTGCATTTATTTACAATGATCAATAGCACACCAATTTAATAACATTTCATAAGTCAACCATAAATTTGTTTGAAATTTTATTTCCATTCAATCCATAAATATAGATTGTGTTTATAATTATTTGAATTTAACTATTTTCCACATCTATTTTTATATGTGTGTTATTAAAATGATTGTGGACATTTACGTAACTCCATTTTAGTACATTTTTCTTTCGAGTCAAACGTGTATAGGAAAATATAATTTATGAAATAACTTTGAAACGAAACATTCAAATAGTAATTATATCTATTAATAGATACAAAAATGTAAATGGAGTTATTAAAAACTTTTTTCGTTGACCGTTTATTAATTTCAATATGAATGAATTATTTTGTTTAAAAAAGGATGTATTAATAGACGTCATTAATATACTCCTTTTCATTACGTAACTGTTTTTGGGATTTTGACGTTTTGATGATATTTTGATATAGACAACCAGATATATTCATACAAATAAAAAAACAATGACGACTACCATCATACATTTTAATAATCCATAATTATTTATGGTTATTTATAATAATATTATTAATATTACAATTGTTCAAATTTAAAAACGGAAGAGATACAGTGTTTATGTTGTGAACGTCAGGATTTATATTTAGGTTTAAATCATTTTAGATGTTTTCGAAATTGTTTGAAGTTATGTTAATGTTTGCTGGGGGTTTGGAAGAAGAGGCTGTCTCGTTTGTGCAAAATAATTGTTTACAAATGTTTTCTTTGTTTTGGATTGAATGCTCAATGTATGCCTCCGCAAGACTGGTTGATTTCCAGCCCCCATGTCTGTTTATTGCTGCAAAATCTGCCCCTGAGCCGACAATATTGAGGCAGAAGATCTGCGAAAGCAATGTCCTGTATAAACGTGTCCCAGATAACATTTCCAGCATGGGGATCTCGCTTATTATAAAAGATACAGATTTGGTTAAATTAGATGAATTACTCCTAAGGATTAGTGAAATTATAGGACACTCTCCAATTTCCAAATTTCCTTGTATTTTAAGACTTATGGCAAGAAAAAGAAAAATGTCAAATTTCTTTTTCTTGTAATATCTTTTTTGTTATATTAGACATATAAATTTTATTTGCACTTTCTTAAGATATTTTTTATGCAGAATTTAAATATCAATTTGGATTTTTTTTGCACTTTGTATTTTTTAGTTTCAACTCCTAAATTAAATTTTTCTTATGGAACGACAAGTCGGCTTTAAAATAATTTTACAATGATATAGCACGTGTACTATCTATTTTTAAAAACAACAAAGAAAATTTAAAAAAATGTATGTTATTAAAGACTCTAACAATAAGTAGGCCGTGAAACATGAGAAAACGACAAATAATAGATAACAACAAGAGTTAAGCAGGTAATAGTATTGGAGATAAGTATCTAATTATAAAAGATGTTCAAACAATTGACCATTCCGTTCTAAACATAATTGTGCCCTGCGTAGTGTCGACGTAATCGCTCTGCGTAGTTTTTGGCGTTTAATGCTACCAAATGCTGCAAGAACAACTTCACGAAGATCTTCGGCATTCTCAAATGTTTGCACGTACACTCGAGTTTTTACGTAGCCCCAAAGGAAAAAGTCCAAGGGCGTTAAGTCTGGAGATCTGGGTGGCCATAAAATCGGCCCTCGATTACCAATCCATGAATTTGGAAACCGATTATTAAGATATTCGCTGATGATGTTTGAATTGTGGGGTGGGGCGCCATCTTGTTGGAAGCAGATATTAATATTCTCAATCAGTGGTAAATCATCAAGTTTATTTTCTAAATCAGTTTGTAGTAAATTCAAATACCTTTCACTATTTAATGTTTCGTTAAAAAATATGGGCCCAATCAGTTTAGCGCCTAAAATGCCACACCAGACGTTAAAACCAAATCTCACTTGATGCCGACTTTCCTTAACAACGTGAGGATTTTCACGGTCCCAAAAGTGAACATTGTGTTGATTGAAAAGGCCATTATTTGTAAATCTGCTTTCGTCAGACCACAAAATCGTAGCAGGAAAATTATCGTTATTCTCACATTGATTAACATACCATTGGCAAAATTGTAATCTTCTCCCCTGATCTCCATCTCTAAGTCCCTGCAGAATGGTGTACTTATACGGATGATACCTGTGACGTTTTAAAATTCTTTGTGATGTAGTTTTCGAAATACCAGTATTATGTTCAATTTCTCTAACAGATGTTGAAGGATTTTCAATAACTGATTGTAATACATTTGGTTCTGCATCTTCATTCCGTAATTTCGGATTTCTAGTAGGTTTTGAAAATGAACCATATTCTTTTAAATTAATTACCAAATTTCTGTACGTACCAGCACTGGGCTGCCTTCTTTCAGGATACAGCCTCAAGTACATCCGTTCAGCTTCTATACTGCTTTTATGAGACAAGATGTAACAACTCAACATATCAAACTTTTCAGTATTAGTAAATAAAGCCATGTTTGACACAAAAATATTCTGGAACGAATAATTTTTAAGTGACATTAAATTCGATTGTGTTTTTATGTTTCACGGCCTACTTATTGTTAGAGTCTTTAATAAAATACATTTTTTTTAATTTTCTTTGTTGTTTTTAAAAATAGATAGTACATGTGTTATATCATTGTAAAGAGGATAAAAAAACACGAATTATTTCAAAGCAGACTTGTCGTTCCATAAGAAACATTTAATTTAGGGGTTGAAACTAAAAAATAGAAAGTGCAAAAAAAAATCCAAATTGATATTTAAATTCTGCATAAAAAATATCTTAAGAAAGTGCAAATAAAATTTATATGTCTAATATAACAAAAAAGATATTACAAGAAAAAGAAATTTGACATTTTTCTTTTTCTTGCCATAAGTCTTAAAATACATGGAAATTTGGAAATTGGAGAGTGTCCTATAATTTCACTAATCCTTAGGAGTAATTCATCTAATTTAATCAAATCTGTATCTTTTATAATAAGCGAGATCCCCATGCTGGAAATGTTATCTGGGACACGTTGTATAGCTGTGGCTGATCCAGTTTTAGAAATTGTGCAACTGTACATGGTATTTTGGCAAATGTGTTGATACCCACAGGGTTTGTAGTGCATTTATTGTTTCGATAGTGTACAAAGAATCGTCTGTGTTTTGTATGCTGTGGTCTCAGTGTTATATATTGTCTGATTAATTTTAAGAATGTATTTTGATCATTATCCACAACCGTAAAAATTCTTTTCTCCTTTGTTTTTGTTTTTGATCCTGGGATAGTGATTAGAAATTTAGATTTTAGGTCTTTTACATTACCGGTTTGCAACTCCAGAAGTTCATACTTCCTTAACGCTCCAGCTATTCCAAAAATTAGTGCGACCTATAGAGTAGTTTGCTATTACAACTTTAGATTTAAACCCTTTGCTTACCTTGGTCATTAACAACAAATTATTAGAAGCATCAAGAATGCATTTTAGCACTTGTTCTTTTTCTAAAACTTTAGATTTTTTGGGGACATGTCTTTCAGTTTGTCTTTTAAGGTACATAATCAATTTGTTAATTTTCCAATGTCAATATTTTTCTTCACATTAAGAGTTGATTTTAACATTGAGAATTTTTGCCAGAGGCTCGCTATGAAGCCTTTTTGAGCAATGTTTGAAAAGTATGCCAGGAAGACAGGCTCCGTATAATTGGTTATATGTTGTTCGGTACACCAGGTATCAAATTCATTATAAGTTTTTTCGTAAAGATCTCGACTTTTAGTTGGCAACAAAGTCGAACATGCATTGTTTGCACTTGCCAACACTGCAGCAGGTAATGCTGTAGGGTTTTCCAGCTCCATAATTGCACAATTACCAACAATTACGAATTACAATTACTTTTTCGCAGTGGCGACCTTGTTTGTTATAATTCGCTTGTCATATTTTTCAATGGTAACTAGGTTTTTTTAGCAAACCTGATTTTTACGTGAAATTGAAAATGTATGGAGTTGACGTTATTCTCTTCTGATAGTCTTTGTGGAAAAGTGAATGGAAAGTGTTGAAAAATTTAAAAATGGTCTACCTCGAGGACAAAAAAAAGGATGAAAGTATTTTATAAGGTATCATCTTTATCGAAGCGATGAAAAAGATGAAATTGGTTATGATTTCGTAATTAATTTCTAATTTTGTCACAAAAATAGAGTTTACGGTCATCGAAAAAATGTTGTAATAAACTCGTTTGTTAATGGGCAATTAATAAACTTGTAAAGGGACGCCGTCAGACATCCCGATTTTTTTATTATTTTTAATTAGTTCCCAAAGTTTATTAACAAGACGCCGTCCTTTATAAAATTTTCCGATCATGATTAATTATTTGCTAAGTAAAATACCAGTACTGATTCACAGAATTTAGTAAGATAACGTGACGCGCTAAATGCACAGGTGCAAGACATTATAAAGATTCGTAGAAGTTCTAGTAAAAATTAAACAGATTTCATAACGTTGCATATAATTGCACAATAATTAATCATGCATCCTCCCTCCAGACGTAAAATCCCAAAACGTTTAAAAGTTTGGATACGTCAGAGCATCTTCCACCAATCCGGGCTTACGGAAGCTCACCAAAAAGTTTAGTAACCACCCTTGCGAATTATATATAAAAACGCGGCACGCGCTGCTGAGAGAGCCTTTTGTTTGTTTAGTTTTCTTAGCTGTCCTCAAGCTTCTAAATCTTACAGAAGAATTCGAATCGAAACCGTGTACTATAAATCGCGTTCGCGCCGACTACTACCTGTTGTAAACCAGCCGCCTGAAACCACCGTCCGAGTAGAAACCGTGACTCCGCGACTTGATAGCATCACCGAAGTTAAAAGGTTAGAGTTGCAGAAATCTAACGTTGAAAGTACGTAAGTTGAGATACCTGGTTATAGGGATATGCAGGGTTGTAAGCCCGACGTACTCTTCTGTTACCAGACGTATTGTTCTAGTACTAGACATACACACCTACACAGTGGAGTTTGAAGGGTAGTTGCCCGACATTCCATTTGACAGACCGAGATCCTACTGTTTAGTATAACGGGTGGTTTGCCCAGATTACTACCAAAGGAGATCCACCTACACAAATTTACACAAACACCACCACACAATACACCTCGACAAACGTACCATCGACCGCCAGATACCTGTAATTAAAACCTCGTCGGAAGATTGAGTAGAACACCTCGTTAACGCCGTAAATCCAGTAATATAGAAACGTAACCGTAAACACGAGACGTGTCCGTCAGTATTAAACAACCACCTGTAAAGTAAACGAAATCACCACCGCCGCCACCGTAAGAACGTAAGTTGCACCTTTGACAAGCATTAAGATTGTTACCCGTAAACCAGAGACTACCGGATAGTTTCTTGTGTTAAATAAACCAAATCGTGATTGTTAAACGCGAAAGAAAGGATTTTACTTTAAAATAGAAAACGAAGGTTTTATATTTTAAAACACGGCCAACATAACAAAAGCTTGTAATTTTTATTTTGTTTAAATAAAAAACCGATATAAGATAATTAATATCGTAAAAAGAAATATAAATTCCGCAGCTACCGTATAAACGCTATTTTCATAAGAAAAGCTTTCATTTATTTAAAAGGGCAAAATTGAATGTAATGAGTTTATTTTCGTAAGAAAAGCAGGTATAAAATTATACACTGATAACAGACCGCTTTAAAATATCGATTATTCTTTAAAGGCAGAGTATTGAACCCATCTTATCGCGCACGTGTTTATATCGCGTTATCTGACTACCTGCTTCTGTATGCTATACAGGGACGTATTCAGGTAAAATTATTTATTTATTTATATTAGAAATTAACCAATATAAATTGAAACAGTTCAAAGACGAAAACTAAAAGTCAAAACCCCAACCCTTCAATTAACGTCACATTACAGAAACTACAGAGGACCACCTGACTGCAGATCACCTGAGGAAGGAAGAGTGTTTACATCTGGCGCCTAAAGACCACCTGAAGAAGGAAGAGTTACAAATTTGCCTGTATCTATATCTTAAGTTACATAATATAGAAATATAAATAAATAGGGAATAAAGTATATGTATATATGAACCTTTGTAATCTATTTGTTCAACGTGTTAAGAGCCCGAATAACGAACCCCGATCCTTATTTTGAAAGTACAAAATTCCGACTGAGCTAGAAAAGGGAAAAGTAAGAATTATTAATTAGTAGTAGTAATTAAAGTAAACAGTTGAGCATTTTCGTTCGACACCCGAACATAGTAGAGTAAAACGAACAGAAGTGGGATGAAGGAGGCGTTACATTTGGCGCCGAACAAAGGGAGGCATTACAAACTCAACTATTGAAGGCACTCACTCGCTATCGCTCGTTCGTGCTTTAAACAGTTTCGTTTATTAATCGCCTTCGTTAACAAACTAGTTTATTAAATAACTATTATTCAACTCACTTTGTCTGTCGGGTTCAAATCTTGTAATTGAATTTTCAACAACTTTCTGATCTTCGATAGAGCTGAAATTTCACATACATGCGTATTTTTGATGACAATACACGAATATGTGTTCTGTGCTTTGACTTTTGCGGCCAAATTTGGCCAAATATGGTCGAAATTTTTGTTTATAAAGCTAGGGCCTTGAAATTTAGGACTTAAGCTTTTGGCATAATACCATGCACACACATATGCGACAAGTTGCGTTTCAAAGTCAGGTCGAAATTTTTGTTTATAAAGCTAGGGCCTTGAAATTCAGGACTTAAGCTTTTAGCATAAGACCATGTACAAAAATATACGACAAGTTGAGTTCAAGATCAGGAGGCTGCGCCCGGGGGACTTAAAGTATTTTATTCGGTCAAAAAAAATCAACTATTTTCCGATCTCCGGTTAAGCTGAATTTCGGCATACATGTGTATATTGGCCAAGTAAGTTCGAAATTTTTGTTTATAAAACTAAGATCTTAAAAAATTTAGTTTCGTTCTTTGTTGGAACTTACACCCAAGGGACTAAAAAGTAGAAAATAAAAATAAGTGAAAACACATTTTTAATAAACGCTTTTATTTCCAAATGTACTAAAAAGAATAAAATAATTTTTTTATCTACCCATTGATATTAAAAAAAATTTTGTGACTAAAAATAAAAGTATGGGGCATACATGATATTTTATCTTATAACAAATCCTATCAATCCTACATTTAAACAATGAAGTGCAAGGCACTACAAAGAGCGCCCCACACTTTCATTTTTAGTCACAAAAATTTTTGATGTTAATGGGTAGATAAAAAAATTATTATATTCTTTTTAGTACATTTGGAAATAAAAGGGTTTTTTAAAAATGTTTTTTTTTTTACTTATTTTTCCTTTTAATTTATATTTATGATTTATAATTTATAATGTATACATCAAATCGTAAGGAGACCATTCGTCCCGTATTATACGAGACAGTCCCTTATTAAACACATTATTTCGTATATGTAATTATTTTAATAAATTTCGTATTTATAAACAAGTCCCTTTTTTCTCACGTTTCCGATATTTCATTGTTCAGAAGAAATTAATCAAAGTCTAGAAAGTACAAAAAAGATAGCGCGACCTTCAGATAAGACACAATAGGATGCGCAATTCGGGTTATGAGGCAGTATTAAGTATAGTCTGTAAAATCTAATATTTTCAGTTTCGGATTAGTGCTTTATTTAACACCGAGATATATACACTATTGCCGTTTACTTTCCACATGTATGATTTCAACAAGAAAGCAAGAACGTGTGGTCCGTAGTCTGACTTCTGATTGGTCCTTATCCCCACCACACAGCCGCTGTGCCCTGATTGGAGGTCTAAGTCCCTGCATTCTGATTGGTTATGAGGGGGAAATTTGAATTTGTATTCTAATAAGCGGGGCACTATTGCTAGCTTATAAGACAGGTATAGGGCTTCACAAATTGCTTTCGGGTCTTCGCCTCTTGGCCCCCTTGACGAAAAATTTGAATTTGTAATTAAGTTTTTACATTCTAATTGTTTATTGTGAGAAATTTGAATTTGTATTCTAACAAGGTGACCTAATGCTAACTAATAAAACAGGTATAGGGCTTCGCAACTTGCTTTCGGGTCTTCGCCTCCTGGCCCGTTTGGCGGGAAATTTGAAATTGTATTCTAATAAGGGGGCCCCTAATGCTAACTTGTAAGACAGGTATAGGGCTTCGCAACTTGCTCTCGTGCATTCACCCCCTGGTCTCTTTGGCGAAAAATTAGAATTTGTCTCTGCATTCTGCTTAGTTATGGCGGGGATTTGAAATTGTATTCTAATAAGGGTGCCCTAATCCTAACTTGTAAGACAGGTATAGATCTTCGGCACGTGGTATAGGGTCTTAGTCCCCTTGTCGTGGCCCATTTACCACAAAATTTGAATTTGTTTGCATCAACTACTTGTGTATAGACTAATTAATGCTTTCCGTAATAGAAGTGGCTCCACCTAGCGGTATATTTTAAAATCACTGTAATGGTTATGAGGGAAATTTGAAATAAGAGGCCCTAGTTCTAACTTGTGAGATAGGTATAAGACGCCTACACCACTTTTAGGGCTTAATCCACTGTTAGGCATAACTTATTATGGTTTTAATTACGAGTCATAATTAAATTTATAAATAAAAAGATAAAGGGTTTTAATCATTCATTATAAGTAATACTATTTTGGGATTTAAAACTCATGAATGTTTTCTGTAATAGGGGCTGGCGTTATTAAAATGGAAAAATGATAATTAAAATATTTTACATACAAGATCTGGCTTAGCGGAAACACCTCTGCCAAAAAGGGCCTTAGATTTATAAGCATGCCTGAACGTCCTAAGTCGTTATTAATCTGTTTTTAATTATGAGTCTTAATTAAATTTTGACAACCATTTTGTTTTGGCTGGAAATTTGAAATCGCCCCTTGTCAAAAGACAGAGATTAATCAAATCAATCGATCGGCCAATAAAATCAGCCGAAGCATTTCAAATCAAATCAATGCCGAAGATCTATAGATCTATACCTGTCTTACAAGTTAAGATTAGGGCACCGTTATTAGAATACAATTTCAAATTCCTCGCCATAACCAAGCAGAATGCAGAGACTTAAATACAAATTCAAGTTTCCCGCCAAAGGACCAGGGGGCTAAGACGCGAAAGCAAGTTGCGTAGCCCTATACCTGTCTTATAAGTTAGTATTAGGCCCCCTAATCAGAATACAAGTTCAAATTGCTCGCAATAAACAAATAGCAGGTAAAAACTTAAATACAAATTCAAATTTCCCGCCAAGGGGGCCAAGGGGCGAAGACCCGAAAGCAAGTTGTAAAGCTCTACATCTGTCTTATAAGTTAGCAATAGGGTCCCGCTTATTAGAATACAAATTCAAGTTTCCCCCTCATAACCAATCAGAATGCAAAGACTTAGTCCTCCGATCAGAGAACAGCGGCTATGTGGTGGGGCTAAGGACCAATCAAAGGTCAGAGGACAGACCACACGTACAACCAATTAGGTAAAAGGAATGGGTGTGTCCTAGTTTTAGCCCGACCTTATTGGTTTATTTTTTGTTTCTTTCTAACCTGACAGCTATTATGACGAATACCTACTTTCAACCGTATAGTGGAATTCTTAATTCAGATAACTAATGCATGTTCTTGCTTTGCTTGTTGAAATCATACATGTAAGAAGGAAACGGCAATAGTGTCTAATACAGAGCGGGTGTCTACTGCGTGGACGGAGGATTTCTCCTGAACTATTAGAGATATCAAAACCAATTTTGGTGTGGTAATACACGATCATTGGGCATATATTCTAAAAATATTTAGGTATATACAGGGTGATTGACAAAAATATGCCAACCCACACCTGTGTTTTTTTAATGGAATTTGAAATTTGTATCTATATCGCTAACCGTTCTGCAGATATTGTCACTTTAGTACCAAAATAGAGTTAACTTTGGAACCACGATGCGAGCGTTGTCACCACTATTTTGTAAATCTGTTTATACCACCGACTATTAATAATAGTCTACTAACAAACAAACTGGGAAATTTTTCGAAAACGTGTAAAACTATACAGAATGATTAACTTACGCGAAACATGATTTTCTCAATTTTTTCAAATACAACAGTATATTTTTTCACAGTTCGATTCCCCGTGAAAAGTAGATACTAATTGATAATCGGTTTCATAGCCATAAGTCGGACGCTTCTTGAGATATTGGCGCTTTTACGTAAAAATATTCTAGAATACAAATTTACTATGACAATAGAATTCAACAAAACAAATCAGGTAGGCTAGCCGCTCGTTATAAAGGGGAACAATTACATCTATTGTTTTGACGTTTGTATAACCATTAAAATATTGTTCCATTAGTTTGTGTGTTTTTGGATTGTCGTTTTGTCAATTTTTGTATAAAATGAATTTTTCCAAAGAAGGAATGGTCGATATGATCTTTGTTTAGGGCGAAGCTCAAAGAAATGCATTACTAGTTAGTCGTTTGTACTGTGAACGATACCCAGAGAGAAGACAGCCGCGGAAAGAATCGTTTATGGATGTAGCTGAGAGATTTATAAATTCTGGAAGTGTGTGCTATCCTAAGCACAAGCAATTGAGTTTCAAGTTGTGGCATCTCTTATATAGAAAATCCACAAATTAGTACCAGAGAGCTAAGTACACACCTAGACCTAAATAAAAATACAGTTCGCAGCTTTATTAAAAAACACAAATTGCATCCTTATCATATCGAGTAACATCAAGCTTTAAGTGAATAGATTTTCAAAATCGTGAATCTTTCTGCCAATGGGAAACTACTAAAGTCAATGAAGAACCCAGTTTTATTAATAACATTCTATTCACGGATGAGGCAACTTTACACAATAATGGCAATATTAATACACACAACTATCATCACTATTCAGATACTAATCCACACATCTTAAGAGTTGTTGATCACCAGCATCAATGGTCAATTAATGTGTGGGGTGTTACAATTTATTTTAATGTGGTTAGTCCTTTTTTCTTTGATGAGAGTCTTACTGGAGAAAGATATATACAGTTGTTGGAAAATGATTTACCCAAACTTTTGGGAAATATCGACGTAGATAATATTCGTACGATGTGGTTTCAACAGGATGGCGCCCCTCCACACTATGCAATCAACGGTATGCAATATCTCTATAGAAATTATTTGATGAAGTGGATAGGACGAGGCGGTGTGCAAAACTGGCCAGCCAGATCTTCCTTTGTGGCTACGATAAAGAAAAAGTTTACCAACATCTTCCCACCACAAGCGAAGATATGAAAAATAGAACTAGAGCTACGTTTCAATCCATTTCGCCTCTAATGTTGTTGCGAGTGAATCTTTTGTTTACCGAGCGAATTGTAAAGTGTTTAACTAGGCGTGGTCAGCGTTTTGAACATTTAATTTGAATTTATGGTTTTATTCGTTCAAGTTTACTTGTTCAACTTATTTTTAAGTGTAGAGAATTATTTTATTGTTTAGTTATTAATTTTTCCACTCAGTTAAAGAGTTTATTTGCCATTAGTATTTTCTTATTTGCTCTGGATTTTGTTTTATTTGTTTTTCTGTATATCAATATTTTCAAATCAAGCGTCAATATGTCAAGAAGGTCTCCAGTGTTGTATTTCTTGGTTCCATCTTCTTTGAGATGGATAATGAACCAAAAAAGAATTTCAAACGGAATTTTTATTTCGCTATTTTAGACAGGACTCACTGCAAGAACGATTTTTACTACTTCATGAGCATTTTAATTTTTATACAGAATAGCGGAATTAAAAAAAAGTCAGAATCAGATTTGAGGAAACACTGCCTAGAAGTAATATTAACTTACAGGAATATGAAAGATATCGATGGAATAGAACTATTCGAAGGAATAAATACCTTTTTTAGCTGTAGTTTAGAAAAAAAAACAGTGGCATCTTTGAAGTTTTACGTTATTCGGTACAAAAGGATCTACAAACTTATTTTCCTAATGTACTAATTGCACTAAGAATAATTTCGACGCTACCTGTTTCAGTTGCTTCAACTGAGAGATCGTTCTCTAGCTTGATCAACAACCACCTTAAGAATACAATGCTTCAGAAACGTTTAATTGATCTAACAATATCTATTGAGTCAGAAATACGGGATGCATTAAATATTCATACTATTGTCCAATAGTTTTACGAAATTAAAGCTCGGCGAGCAAAACTTTTAGTTTCTTATTACGATAAATAATGATTGTCCTTCTTTAGCTTAATGTTTAATTAACTGTTAATATTGAGTTTGTAGAAATTATTTTGTTATTATATTTACTAATATTAAAATATTTTTTTATTAACCTGCTATAAGCTTGGTTGTCACGTGACTGTGATTTTTGACATATTGGCCGGTAATTTCGAAATTATAAATGTTAGTACCGTACATCTGAAATGTAGTATAAATTCATGCAATCGAATTTGATAACGCATACATTTTTCACAATCTTTCGATTGTAACTTATTATGTTTTTTTTTCTGTATGTATTTGGAAAGTATTCGAAAGTTTTACAAGTAGCGATTGCATTTAGAGTTCTTTTCTAAAAACGAAATATAAGTTTTGTTGTTTATCGAATTGGGATGAAAGTTTAAAATGAAAAAGTGATTTACGTATTGGTATCGATTATTAGTGAGATTCTTTTTACTAATTTGGTGGGGAAGTAATTAGTTTTTTTGTAAATAAGAGTTGTTTGTAATCTTATAGATATCGTTAAATATCGTCATTAAAAATGCAATGGAAAATTACAGAACACATTAAAATTGTTACTTTGTATTTAAATATAGCGTAGAAAAGCATAGGTCGCATTTTATTAAAACGTTGTAGGCGACAAATTGCCAGAATATTTCGATAAAGATTTTTAGTCTTAAACAAAGAGTTTAGTTTTTAGGTACGAGGCATTAAGGTCTAGCATCCTTATGAAAATTTCAATTTATAAGATATCGTTTGCACTGAGAAGGCCTGTTGGTTGAGAAGTGTTTTTTTGGTGATGCAATTTTTCCGACGGCTCTCGATCTTTTTTATGGTTGGCTAATCAAGTAGTAGGGATATAAAAATCAAATGTGGCACCTAATGAATCATTCACGAGGGTCAGACCTGGTATAGACGCAGATGCGTTAAAAAGCTACCGTTACGGCAACGAGTGAAGTACCGCGGAACGTCGTTTCCCATAATCCGTGTTGAAATAACTTCCGTTAGTAGGGGTAGTATCTCAAAACAACCCTTGAATCACGAGATTGATTTTTCGTTAAGTGCAGTTTATCCAAAGGAACATTGCCGAAATTCCAAGGAGAAGGTGGTAAGCGTTTTCAACTAGCGCTGTCCCTGATTTTACGGAGTAGCTATGGCTTTTATGCGGAAAAAACAAACGTTCGTTCCTAATTTCCAGACATCAATTTTACAGTTAGCTGATAACAAATAACTTGCTGTAATTAAACAAGCTTTTCGTGCTTTTAAAAATAATAAGCGTTATTCGGAACTTGTATATAATTACAGTAAAGTTAACAAGTAACGTGGAAGTATAAATATTAGTGTACGTACAACCAATTGTAATTTTAATCCAAACGCAATTTGGAAGTGAAACATTTGCGAGTTTCAAGCGTCGTCACAACGTCGCTCACATTGTTGAGGTCGCCGCAGAGTTTATCCTCTGGATTCCACCAGGTGCATGTACAACGAAAAAGGCTGTAGGAAGTCTAGGTAATCATTTCTGTGCACATATTTCTTGCTGTGGTTGACGAAGTTTAATAAATATTTGCGAGTACTTTATTATTTTTTTGTATGTACTAACGAGTGAATTCGTTTGAGATTAAGATCCTATTATTTTATCGCTTAAATTTTACTACAAGCGTATTCATCCGTGTTAGAATCCAAAATTATTTTAGCGTTCTATATTTGTTACACTGACGAATTTGTATCGAAATTATCTGTGTCGAATGCGTTACAAGGAGAACGCAACTTATTTGTTATAGCCATTTGGTATGCTTGTATAAGAATAGTTTACAGTAATTTTAGTAAAGGCTGACGTTGAAGCTAGCTAGTATCACCACCTACTGAGTACACTAAATGGCTTAACTTGGAAGAATAATTAATGTAACAATTGTGTGGTTATTTCGAGGGTGGTGATTTTATCTTTAGGTTAACGAACTGTTTTTTAAATGTGAATCCAGCTGTGAACCAATTTGTTGTACATCACAATACTTATTCGCATATTATGTGTTTGTTTTTTTAAGAATTAGATCATTGAATTAACGTTAACATTTTGTGTCTATGTCAAATAAAGTAATTACGTTCGGAATATATCATTAATTCTTTTTAAGTACAACAACATTTAACGAAAGATGCGTCAATGTATTTGAGCGTATGTTATAGCGGTTTGAGGGATTTAATTTCAAGTGTTTGTAAATAGAATTGAAGTGATTTCTCTTCTTGGAAGTAAAATTACATTGAAATTCAGATTATTAGGTAAAGTAACGTAACAACAGAATTGTTGTTTTTGATCCGATTAATGATTCATTTTTGCGGCACACAATTAATTTTAGACAAGTGTGCGAGAATATTTGTAGCCTTTCAGGTAGAGTGAAGATCAGCTGGACCCAGGACCACCTGTGATTACATTCAGGTAAGCGAGTTATTTGAGTATTTAAGCGAGCTATGAACTGTCGTAATTAGGCATTTCAAACCCCGATTGTGTCACTTCAAATACTCTGGCGCCCTTCCCTGTTTTTATTTCAACCCCAACCCCTATTTTGACTTATTTATGATAAGCTATTCTATTGAGCGCAAAATTTAATAACACCTTACCCATCCCCAACCAGTAAGCAGTCGGGCAAAACCTCAAGTTTACCTGTTATCCCGTTCTACTGCCAGTTTGTACCGTAGGATGGTACGGGCGGCACAATATATTGCTTACGGCGGGACCTTGAGTAAGTAGATTAAACATAGTGTAGTTACGAACTATAACATTTTGAAATATCAATATCTCAGTATCTTCAAATACACAAGTTTTATTATACATATTTTGTTATCAAACTTATCACTTACCGAGATATATAACGTTTTTTAAAGTATGACCTCCACGAAGAATTATTGTAGGTGACGCTTGAAAATTATAATGTTTCTTAAAAGTATTTGTTATTTAAATGAGTTTTTATTACAATTTCGATACAATTACAATATGCTAACAAATTATAGTAAATATTCGAAAATTCGCCCATTTCGTGCTATACATGTTTGAATTCTCTCTTGAAAGGAATAGCTTTCATTTCTAACCACTGAAATATTTTCAAATTATTCCCTAATCCTATTTTTCATGTCTTCTTTGGTAATTGGTGGTTTCTTATAAACTTCACTTTATACGTAACCCCATAAGAAAAAATAATTTTTGTAATATCGGGCAATCTAGCTGGCCATTTATATGAGCTGACTCTACCTGTCCATCTTTCCCGATATTTGATATTCAACCTTTTAATTGCTTAAGTATGATGTACTGAAGCCCCATCAAGCAGAGACCGCATTCTCAAACATTAAGAGGTATATCTTTCAGAAATTCTCGTAATACATTGTGTAAGAAACTAAGATATACTGTTCCAGTTAATCTTTCTTCAAAAACTACGACCCTACTAAACAATTACTCAGAATACCAACCCATGGACTAACACGATTGACTGCGTGTTCAGGAAATACAAGGGATTTCTGAAGCATAGTTACACATATTTCGCCTATTAATGGTTACATTCTTATAAAAAGTCACCTAGTCACCGACAAAAACAAAATCGTAAATGATGGGTTTTGTTGCAGAATAGTATTTGACCAATGACAAAATCTGAACGGTGATCACGATCAGTTTAATTCAGTTTTTGTAAAAGTTTAACATGATAACCTAACCTATCTTTCTCCTGGATGTTCTGCTTATATCCAAACGATATGATAAATTGCCTTGTTGGTGTATTTCATTCTTCCGTAATACTGAGCAGCATCTGCAGTTCACTGTTTTCGTGTAATGCAGTTTTATTGTTTCTATGTTTTTCATTAGCTTTTGAAATGCTTTAACATTGGACTGTCGTCTCTCGGGATATCGCATTTTATATCTACAATCTAAGTGTATGTAAACAATTTGTTCCGCTTGCGCCAATTACATATGTCACTATCGCTTGTCTAAAGTTCATATTAAAGAAAGTATACAAGAACACAATATGTTAACACTAATAAATGACACAACAGTATGGCCCCATTATTACATTTTTTCATAATCCACTTAATTCTTAATAAAATTGAAGACAGTTTTTAATTTTTAATTTTATACATATTAAAAATTATTATTAATTTTATTAAATACATAAATAAAAAGTTTATGTCGAGTAGGATTTGAACCTACTACCTGTACTTTGCCAGAGTACCGCACTAACCAACTGCGCTATCGAGATTCAAGCCCCAATCGATGCAAATTCGTTCGTAACAAAACTTATAATAATTTATACATATTAGTTACGTAGTACTATATGTATTACTGTGTGTTGTTTATTGTGATACGACACTAAGTTCTCACTAACTAGACAATAATTATAAGTTTCAGTGGCGTCCCGGGGGACATTTTACAAATAATATTCACAAAAAAATGTGCACCACCTATCTTTTTAAAAATTTTATATTTTGTTCAGTTTAAGCACCTAAAATGTAACTTTTTGGTCTCTCGATGTTTTTTCGTATATTACTTCGTTTTTGAGAAAAAAGATAAAACCATTTCATTGCAAGTAGAAAAATTGTTAAAATAGAATCAAGTTAACTTTGCTCGTTGCCCAATATTTATTTATGTCGTTTTTAAACCTAGCAAATGAAAAGTAATAATTTAACAGAATATTCACAAAAAATGTTGGAAATGACCACCTTCCACTTGTATGCAGGCTTCTGCTCTTCTTCTCATCGAGTGACGAACTTTTTCGAAAATTACATGAGTGTTACTTATGGTTTCACATCTTTTAACAATTCTTCAGTTGTTCTACTGTCTCGATTGGTGTAGTATAAACTAATGATTTTAGGTGCCTCCACAAATAAAAATCTAGGCGAAAGTAAGGGTATCTAGGTAGCCAGGATTGTGGTCTTCTCCGACCTATTCAAGGATTTTGGTAAGCTCCATTCAAATACTCACTAGCCAATATGCTAAAGTGGGTGTAGAACATTACTGTATGATTGTCCATTAAGATGTCCTGGTAAAAAATTGTCCAATTAAATCGTCACCTATGATACCGATCCAGACGTTAAGAGAAAATTGTTCCTGAAAATGTGTCTCTGTAATAGCATGAGGATTTTCTGGGCCCAGTTATGGTTATTGTGGAAATTACTTATTACATTTCTGGAAAAATGCGCTTCGTCCGTACACATAATGATGGGATCAAAGTGAGGATTTTCTGAAAATCTACACATTTGCATATGCGGTTCAAAATCTGTTGGAAGAAGTGCCTGAACTCTTTGTACGTGGTAAGGACACAAAAATAATCTCTTAAAATTTCCCATACCATAGCAAATATTTATTTCCCTGCCAATTTTTCGCGTACTAATTGCTGCATTCTTTTTGACTTCAGGTAGGACAGACTCCTCAACTGCCGGAGTTCGAATTGTACAAGGTCTTCCCCCGGAAGTATTACGTTTGAAACTAACAGATTCAGTCAGACGACAATGAATGTTTATGAATATTTTTCTGCCCGGAAAGACACGCTCAGGATATCTTTGTTGGGAGAGTCTCCGGGCTTCCTCGGCAGTACCATTGACAAGACCATAAAGGAAATGCATTTGTGTCATCTCCAAATTAGAATAATTATTTAGCATTTTTTTAATAACACAATCTACGTTTGGATCAAAGGAAAAACAATATCAAACTGTCACGGAATGTCAAAAACATTATGTTCATAATAGCAAAACGACATTTTCTAGCAACAAGTAAAGTTACATTGATTCTTTTTTAACAATTTTGCGACATGCAATGAACTGGCTACCAACCGGGATGCCACTGGAACTTATAATTATCATCTAGTTAGTGATAACTTAGTGTCTGTTCACAATAAAGAACACTGCCATATTTCAATCAACAAAAGCGGCAAAATGATCTTTGAGATATTCATAAAAAAACGATTTTTATTAAAAACTTTGATACCCTTTATCTTGAAAACCAGATTTTTTGACACCTGCTTATATGAACTTTTCTACGTGAATTTGGTTCAGGCATGCGCCCTCGGAATTACGGTCTATATATATATATATATATATATATATATATATATATATATATATATATATATATATATACAGGGTTAGTCACGCTCAACGGGACGGAACCTAGCGGTAAAACGGTAAATGATATTAAAAAATCGTTTGACACAGGTATGTAGCTCTATTTGGTCTACAAATTAAAATTAGTGTGGAATATACAGAGTTACTCAAAAAAAAGTTGCATATCAAAGTTATGTTTTTTTAAAAAATGTTATTACTTTTTTGAATCCTACTTTAAAAAATAATATGTATTTATTCAAGTAACCCTATATCTAAGTTTGATAGTTTTCGAGTTATTCAATTGTTTCTAAAAATGTAGAGTAATTGAAAAAAATTAATTACAACTTAACAGAAATTTTTTAATGAATTTGCTTTTAGATTTCGATTCTATACTTCTTGGAGTGTCTATCAGAATAATTACAATAGTAAAATAATATGCAGGGTGTTCCTAACTTCAACTTTAATTTTCTCCAAGTATTTGGTGCTATTACTTTGTTATTTTAAATAGAACACCCTGTATTTTATTCCTTCATGAGAAGGGAAATTTAATACTCTTTTAAACTGATATAGGGTTCCCTATCCCAATTTTCAGTATTTTCCGAGATATTTCCATTATTTTACCAGTATGCATAAATATTGATGGTTTTATAGCAAATACTGACAAGATAATAGAATGTAATATAATTAGTGGAGTTTTTATAGGGTACGTTCGGATATGCTCGGCTACATTCGGGAGACGGGCTAGTAAAGAGGTGTGGATCGTGGAAAAGGCCTTCGTTGAAAGCATCGCATAGCTAAATTTTACCTATATGATTTGATGTTTGTTAAAGAATTGCTGGACACTTTTCGCAATAGATTTTTTGCCCTTATCCGTCTGTATACTTGGATGTATTTTTTCGCATCTTTGAAAAATAACCGAAAATACATCGATTATAGAACCTGCAGTTTTCAGCTTCAGAGCTCTTGTCCACCCCATCTTGTTAAGTTTATATCCATCATTATATTTACTTAGATTTCTCATATCGCAAAGACCCCGCCTCTCATATCCAGAAAAAAATGTTACAATGTACCTGTTTCGAGTAAATTTCTCACTACAGGTTTATGTATAGTGTACGTAGGCTTCTTGTTTCTGTAACCACGCTCTAATCTCTTCCCTAGGGGCATGTTTATAAATCTAAGCGCCGTTTTTAGAGAGGTATTTCTGTTAAGGCAGAACTTGTATGTAAAGCTGTCTTATGTGATAGTATGACAACCCCTTATCGGTAAAACTCGAAAATTAAAAAATAGAATTCTGATAAGCGGCCAACATGTTTAACCTGGTTATAAAATCTAGGGCCGTTTTTTGCCAGAGGCATTTCTGATAAGGCAGATCTTGTATGTAAAATAGAAGCTTAATTTCATGTTTAGTAAAGACAGTCTGTCATCATCCTGGCTTGAATAGCAGATGAAAAATCTGCGACTGGTATATTCTATATTTTACCGTGCTTATCTTTTAATATCAAAACCGAGATTTGTTTTCTAGAATGTAAACATCAAAAATTAATAATGAATGTCGCTTTATTTACCGTTTTTAATATCAAAAAATGATCCTATTGGTTTCCTTTTAAATATCTACTGAAGCCTGTACGTATTTTAAATCTTGTATTAATCATAACATAAATTTTGTATGTATATCTATGATAATACCAACGAGCTCTTACTTAATTACTCATTTATTTTTAAAAGTAATAGTCGTATGTATGTATACTGTTGATTATTGACTTTACTTTACGCTCTCACGGTGAAATTTTGTATGTATGTATACACAATATAAGATACTACTGAAGGTTGACTTTACTTTATATTCTCAAGGTGAAAATCATTTAATAAATAAAATTCATACAAGCCGGCAAGAAATAATTAGATTAGATTTGTATATTTAAGTTATGCATTGTAAAAAAAATGTTTGCAATGACATCGAAAAAGATTTTGTATGGACAAGAATGTCTTAAATACCGCGTAGATGTAAAGGTAAAATCATTTAAAAGCACGTTGTAAATACAATTCGTATAGGTAAGGTCACAACCTACAAAATGGAAATTAATAGAAATGTAATAATTTTAATAACATTTTTTAGGATAATTATGCAGCCTCTTTTGTAATAAGCAATATATTACGAAAAATAAAATCACGTTGTAAAACAAAAATAGTTATCTATGTCAGAATGACGTTTAAACTGCATGTCAGATAGAGATTAACAGACATAAATACATGTTAACTTAAAAAATTCCAAGGTCACCCGCTTCTATAATATATCAATAATACGGTTTACCCATTTTCATTTAAATTTAATTACTTTTAGACTTACCTTACGCTATCTATACCTGTCTTACAAGGCTAGGCCCCCTTGTTAGAGTACAAAAAATTCACATAGCCAACTTCAAGACCAGGCCCGAGGTCAGCGTCAAGGTCAAAATACGCTGCCCACGTGACCGTCACAGTCAGGCCCAAGGTTAACCCAGGGTCAGCCCCGAGGTCAGTCTCAAGGTCAAACGCCGTGACAAAAAACAAAATGGCGACAAACGTGTCCCTATACTACTTGCAGTATTTTCGGAGATAATTTGTTATTCCAGTACAAATTACCAACCAATTTTGACGGAAACCCTTAAACTACACTTTTCGGTTGGGTGGGTGGGTGAGTGAGTGAGTGAGTGAGTGAGTGAGTGAGTGAGTGAGTGAGTGAGTGAGTGAGTGGTGGTGAGTGACTGAGTGAGTGGTGGTGACTGAGTGAGTGAGTGGTGAGTGAGTGAGGGTGGAGTGAGTGGTGAGTGAGTGGTGGTGGTGGTGAGTGGGTGAGTGGTGAGTGGTGAGTGAGTGAGTGGTGGTGAGTGAGTGGTGGTGGTGGTGGTGGTGGTGAGGGTGGTGGTGAGTGAGTGGTGGTGAGTGGTGGTGAGTGGTGGTGGTGGTGAGTGGTGGTGGTGGTGGTGGGTGGTGGTGGTGGTGGTGGTGGTGGTGGTGGTGAGTGGGGTGGTGGTGGTGGTGGTGGTGGTGGTGGTGGTGGTGAGTGGTGGTGGTGGTGGTGGTGGTGGTGGTGGTGGTGGTGGTGGTGGTGGTGGTGGTGGTGGTGGTGGTGGTGGTGGTGGTGGTGGTGGTGGTGGTGGTGGTGGTGGGTGGTGGTGAGTGGTGGTGGTGGTGGTGGTGGTGGTGGTGGTGGTGGTGGGTGGTGAGTGGTGGTGGTGGTGGTGGTGGGGTGGTGGTGGTGGGTGGTGGTGGTGGTGGTGGTGGTGGTGGTGGTGGGTGGGTGGTGGTGGTGAGGTGGTGGTGGTGGTGGTGGTGGTGGTGGTGGTGGTGGTGGTGGTGGTGGTGGGTGGTGGTGGTGGTGGTGGTGGTGGTGGGTGGTGGTGGTGGTGGTGAGGTGGTGGTGGTGGTGGTGGTGGTGGTGGTGGTGGTGGTGGTGGTGGTGGTGGGTGGTGGTGGTGGTGGTGGTGGTGAGTGGTGGTGGTGGTGGTGGTGGTGGTGGTGGTGGTGGTGGTGGTGGTGGGTGGTGGGTGGTGGTGGTGGTGGTGGTGGTGGTGGTGGTGGTGGTGGTGGGTGGTGGTGGTGGTGGTGGTGGTGGTGGTGGTGGTGGTGAGTGGTGGTGGGTGGTGGTGGTGGTGGTGGTGGTGGTGGTGGTGGGTGGTGGTGGTGGTGGTGGTGGTGGTGGTGGTGGTGGTGGTGGTGGTGGTGGTGGTGGTGGTGGTGGTGGTGGTGGTGGTGGTGGTGGTGGTGGTGGTGGTGGTGGTGGTGGTGGTGGTGGTGGTGGTGGTGGTGGTGGTGGTGGTGGTGGTGGTGGTGGTGGTGGTGGTGGTGGTGGTGGTGGTGGTGGTGGTGGTGGTGGTGGTGGTGGTGGTGGTGGTGGTGGTGGTGGTGGTGGTGGTGGTGGTGGTGGTGGTGGTGGTGGTGGTGGTGGTGGTGGTGGTGGTGGTGGTGGTGGTGGTGGTGGTGGTGGTGGTGGTGGTGGTGGTGGTGGTGGTGGTGGTGGTGGTGGTGGTGGTGGTGGTGGTGGTGGTGGTGGTGAGTGAGTGGTGGTGGTGGTGAGGTGGGTGGTGGTGGTGAGTGGGTGGTGGTGGTGGTGGTGGTGAGTGGTGGGTGGTGCGTGTGGTAGTGGTGGTGGTGCGTGGTGCGTGGTGCGTGGTGCGTGGTGCGGTGTGTGCGTGTGTGCATGTGCGTGATGTGGTGGTGCGTGTATGGTGGCGATGTGGCGTTGTGAGCGTGCGTGCGTGGTGCGTGATGTGCGTGTGTCTAGTGTGTGCGTGTGCGCGTGTGTGACGTGTGTGCGTGTGTGCGTGTGCGTGTGTGCTGGTGTGTGCGTGTTGTGCGTGTGTGCGTGGTGTGGTGCGTGTGTGCTGTGTGCGTGTGTGCATGTGGCATGTGTGCGTGTGGGTGTGTGCGTGTGTGTGCGTGGTGCGTGAGTGACGTGTTGGTGTGTGCGTGTAGTGCGTGTGTGTGTCGTGTGTGCGTGTGTGCGGTTAGTGTGCGTGTGTGTGTGCGTGTGCGTGTGTGCGTGTGTGCTGTGTGGCGTGGGCGTGTGGCGTGTGTGCGTGTGGTGGTGGTGTGTGGTGTGCGCGTGTGTGTGTGTGCGTGTGCTGTTGCGTGTTGCGTGTGTGGTTGTGTGTGCGTGTGTGCGGTGGTGTGCGTGTTGATCGGCGTGTCGTGGTGCTTGTGCGATTGTGTGCGTGTGTCGTGTGTGCGTGTGTGTGTGTGCAGTGTGGTGTGAGCGTGTGTGGTGTGTGCTGTGTGTGCGTGTGTGTGGTGTGCGCGTGTGTGCGTGTGTGCGTGTGTGCGTGGTGCGTGTGCGTGTGTGCGTGTGTGCGTGCGTGTGCGTGTGTGCGTGTGTGCGTGTGTCGTGTGTGTGCGTGTGTGGTTGTGCGTGTTGTGTGCGTGGTGTGTGTGCGTGTGGTGGTGGGTGTGTCGTGTGGTGTGGGTGTGCAGTGTGTCGTGTGTGTGCGTGTGTGCGTGTGCGTGTGCGTGTCGTGTGTGTGCGTGTGCGTGTGTGCGTGTGCGTGTGCGTGTGTGCGTGTGCGGTGCGTGTGCGTGTGTGCGTGTGGTGTGGTGTGCGTGTGCGTGTGCGTGTGCGTGTTGTGCGTGTGGTGCGTGTGTGCGTTGTGTGCGTGGGTGCGTGAGTGTGGTGTGTGCAGGTGTGCGTGGCGTGTGGGTGTCTGTGGTGTGCGGTGTGCGTAGTGTGTGGCTGATGTGCGTGTGTGCCTGTGTGGTGTGTGCTTGGTGTGTGTGCGTGTGCGTGCGTGTGCGTGGTGCGTGGTGCGTGTGTGCGTGTGTGCGTGGTGCGTGTGCGTGTGGTGTGTGTGCGTGTGTGCGTGTGTGCGTGTGTGCGTGTGTGTCGATGGTGTGGTGAGCGTGTGGTGTGCGTGTGCGTGTGTGCTGTGCGTGGTGGTTGTGCTATGTGCGTGTGTGCGTGTGGTGTGTGCTTGTGTGTGTGAGTGTGTGCGTGTGTGCGTGGTGCGTGAGTGCGTGTTGCGTGTGTGCGTGGTGCGTGTGCGTGTGGTGGTGCGTGTGTGCGTGTGTGCGGTGCGTGTGTGCGTTGGTGTGTGGTGTGCTGTGGGTGGCGTGTGTGCGTGTGTGTGGTGGTGGTGTGTGGTGTGGTAGTGGTGTGCTGTGTGTGCGTGTGTGTGTGTGCGTTGTGCGTGTCGTGTGTGGTGTGGTGGTGTGCGTGTGTCGTGGTGTGCGTTGTGCGTTTGTGCTGTGCGTGGGTGCGTGTGTGCTGTGTGGTGTGCGGTGTGTGCGTGTGTGTGTATGTTGTGCTGTGTCGTGTGTGTCGTGTGTGTGTGGTGTGTCGTGTGCGTGTGCGTGTGGTGTGTGTGTGCGTGTGCGTGTGCGTGTGTGCGTGTGCGTGTGCGTGGTGCTGTGTGCGTGTGGTGTGCGTGGTGCGTGTGTGCGTGTGTGTCGTGTGCGTGTGCGTGTGTGGTGTGTGCGTGTGCGTGTCGTGTGGTGTGTGTGCGTGTCGTGTGGTGTGCGTGTGTGCGTGGCGTGTCGTGTCGTGTCGTGTGCGTGTATGCGTTTGTGCGTGTATGAGTGAGTGAGTGTGAGCGTGTGCGCAAGTGTGCGTATGAGCGTGTGTGCCTGTGTGCGTGTGTGCGTATGTGCATATGTGCGTGTGTGCCTGTGTGCGTGTGTGCATCTATGCGTGTGTGAGTGTGTGCGTGTGTGCGTGTGTGCGTGAGTGCGTGTTCGCGTGTGTGCGTGAGTGCGTGTGTGCGTGTGTGCGTGTGTGTGCGTGTGTGCGTGTGTGCGTGTGTGCATGTGGGCGTGTGTGGGTGTGTGCGTGTGAGCGTGAGTGCGTGGATGTTTGCGCGTGTATGAATGTGTGCGTGTGTGCGTGTATGCGTGTGTGTATGTGTGCGTGTGTGCGTATGTGCGTATTTGCGTGTGTAAGTGTGTGCGTGTATGCGTGTGTACGTGTGTGCGTGTGTGCGTATGTGCAAGTGTGCGTGTGCGCGTGTGTGCGCTTGTGCGTGTGTGTTGGTGTGCGTGTGTGCGTTAGTGCGTGTGTGCGGGTGTGGGTGTGTGCGTGCGTGCGTGTGTGCGTGTGTGCGTATGTGCGCGTGTGCGTGTGTGCGTGTGTGCGTGTGTGCGTGTGTGCGTGAGAGCGTGAGTGCGTGTGTGCGTGTGTGCGTGTGTGCGTGTGTGCGTGTGTGCGTGTGTGCGTGTGCGTGTGTGCGTGTGTGCGTGTGTGCGTGTGCGAGTGCGTGTGAGTGTGCGCATGCGTGTGCCTGTGCGTGTGTGTGTGTGTGTGCGTGTGCGAGTGCGTGTGCGTTGCGTGTGCGTGTGCGTCTCCGTATCCGTGTTCGTGTCCGTGTCAGTGTCCGTGCCCGTGTCCGGGTCTGTGTCCGTGTCCGTGTGCGAGTGTGCGTGCGTGCGTGTGCGTGTGTGCGTGTTATTATTATTATTATTATTATTTTTTATTTACAACGTTTTTGAGCTATACATTTTACTGTCCTACATATATATATATATATATATATATATATATATATATATATACACACATATACACATATATACACCTACTTTTACAGAGAGAGAAACAAAAAAGGTGTGTATATCAAATAAACTGCTTTCTTAAAAATTAAAATTTAGCTGCCCATTTTCTGTGTTGCACAATACATTTTTCGTACACCACGTGTCTTCGAAATCTGGTATGCTTTGTTTTCCTAGGTTCCACGCATATTCATTAGTTATCCTAACCTTTTGTCTTCGTTTGTATACGATCTTGTAGTCCTCATTTGCGTTGTATCGAAGAAAATTAGTCATTACTTTGTAGATGGTACTTTTTGCCAATGTTATTAAATAATTAGCTAGAGTTTTTTTTTTGAAATCCCAGGTATTCCGCAATAAAGATCTTCATTTGTGCACTTTTTTCCTGTTAGCTTGCGCACCCATATCGTCATAAGATTCCACAGTAACTGTGATTTTTCGCATGTTAAAATCATATGCCATGCTGTTCCTGTTTGGTGTGGACAGAAAGGGCAATTGTCTGAGTTCCTTATTCCCGATTTTTTTAGAAAAATTAAGTCTGCTGTTCTATCCTTTGCAAAACGCCAGGCAATTTCTCTGTCTGTGCTTAAGGTCATTTTATTTTGGAAGGTATTCCAATAAATTTCCTTGTCTGACCATTTTCCGTTTTGCTTTGTTGTGACGTGGTATGTGTTCGCTACAAGTTTTTGTTGCATTCTTTTCGAGTGTTTTTTCTCCACTTCACTTTTTTACCATTGAGATTCACGTAGTTCAATGTAAGTTGTTCTGGTGTGTTGTTGCTCTCCATGGCGGTTTTGTAATTCTTTTCAAAGTAGGCTTTTATGGTTTGATAATGAGTTACTAGGTCTTTTCGAGTGTTATCAGGTTGGTGTTCTATTTGTGCTATCAGTTCTTCATCATTTTTCCACTTATTGTTTTCCATAAAATCTGAGATTGTATGGAATCCCATCGCTACCCAAAATGTTACGAACAACGGAGGCCTTGTTTCTTTAATTAGAATAGAACTTGTGGTGGGAATGCTTTTAATATCTACCAGCCCTCTTGGAAAGTTATAAATTTTAATATTTAGAGACCTCACAGATGATTTTAAAGATTGTATAAAGGCCGACGTTCTGTCAGTTCTCTTTTTTTCCTGTACAATGTACAACCATTGCCAAGATACCTTATGTGGGTTTAGGTTTTGGATTACGTTATTCATTATTATCTTCCATTTCTGCTGTTCTACATTGCTCATCAATTTTTTTGCTGTTAATATTCGAAAGGTTGCGACTTTTGATTTTAAGTTGACCAGTCCCATCCCCCCATAGTCTACTGGCAAGCATAGATCCTCCTCTTTACACCAGTGCTTTCCCGACCACATAAAATTTGTTATAGCTCTCTGTAGTTCCTTTATCTGAATGTCATCCATCGTTATCACCTGAAAACTGTGCCACAGCTTCGGTGCAATGGATTGATTCACTATAACCTTTTTTTACTGACATGGATAGCGAGGGAGCTTGGCGTCTCCATTTTGAGATCGAATTGCTAATTGTTTCTTTAAGATTTCAAAACGCATGTGCTGCATCTCCTTCCTGATTTTCAGATAAGCTGATTCCCAAAATTTTTATAGATGCGTTGGTCCATTTATATCCGAGGGGCTTGTCTTTTCTGTTTCGCCAGCTTCCCGTCCAGTAGCCCATCGTTTTTTCTACGTTGAGCTCGGAACCCGATTGTTTCGAAAAAATTTTATAGCTCAGGCGAAACTTGTCAAAGTCACTGTCATCAGAAATAAACACCGAAATGTGATCTGCGTACGCACGTACCACCAGTTTAAGATGTTCGATTTTAAGCATAGCGCCTTGAAGGGATTGTCTGTATAGGGAGAGAAAAGGTTCTATGACTATGAGAGTATAGGAATCCGGACATAGGGCAACCCTGACGTATACCTTTTTCGATCGCGATTTCACTTGTTAGTAGGTTGTTAACTTTAACTTGACATACGGCTTCTTTATATAGCGTTTGTGTTGCGTTCAAAAAAAAATTGCCAATATTAAGCTTTTGTAGCACGTAAAAAGGGTAATTTGTAATTGATGCAGTCAAAGGCTGCCTTTTGGTCCAGATTTAAAGTGGCCAGTGGCACGTTTTCTTTATTTGCCATAAAAATCGTGTCTCTATGAATGTGGAGGGTATCGTAGATTGTTCTTCCTGGGATACAGTAGCTTTGATCCGGGTCAATAATTGTATTTATTACAGCAGAAAGTCTAGTAGATAGTGCTTTTGCCAGGATCTTATAATCTGTTGTCAGAATTGAGACAGGTCTCCAGTTGTCGAGGTTTTGAAGTCTCCTTTTTTTTTTGGCAGTAGATTAATAACAGCATTGGTCATTGACCGAGACATTTTGGTTGCGACTTCGTGATATAAGGGACCAATTTTATTCCAGAACATGATATAAAATTTTGCGGTTAAACCGGGTATTCCCGGTGCGCTTCTTTTATTTAGTGACATAAGCGCTTTATTCAAGTCGTCCTTGCTTAGTGGGTTTTCTAGAGACATCTTGCTTATGTTCGACAGCTTTTTTAAATTTTTGAACAAGGTAGATGATTTATCTAAGCTCCTATGTCCTCCCGAATATTTGTTTCTGTAATGGTTCCTTACAATTGGACATAGATTAGGAGGGTTACTAACGATTTTGTCATTCTGCTTTAGTTTTAGTACTAGTTTGTGGCTAGAGAATTGGTTTCTGGACAGGGATGGTCTATCGGTGTAGACTATTTCATCAAGTTTAAGTTGTAATAAATTTTTTTCGGCTTTCCTTTTGTACCAATCTTGTGCATCACTCATTATTTCTTTTACGTTGGATGTTGAATTGAGATGTGTATTAAGATTATGATTATGATTTATTTCTTCAATTTGTCCCTGTACACTTCTCAGTTCAAGATTTTCAGTATTTTTCTGTTGTTTCGTGAATAAACAAACCATATACTTCAGATTGATTTTCAATCTTTCCCACCAAGGTAGAATATCTACTTCCTTGTCTCTTTTTGCCACCTCCGTGTTTAAGAATGTGTTTATCGCGTCAACAAATTTTTCATTTTCCAGTAAGAAATCGTTGAATTTCCAGTAGGCGGTGTGAGAGTTGTTTTCTTCGATTTTGAACGTACTGGTCACTGTCAGGTAATCAGAAAAGGATAACTTTAATGAAATGTTTGACGTGAATTGGACCAAGTTTTTAGGAATGTATATTCTGTCTAATCCTGATGGTGATTGCCCGGTATAGAATGTAAAGCCTTCTTTCTTGTTAAAAATTCTCCACATATCCTCTAATGCAAATTTATCTATTATTCCCTGTAATACTTTCCTTAACGCTGGATACCGCTCGTGTGAGTTATGCCGATCACTTCGTGGATTCAGTGTGCAATTGAAGTCGCCTGCAACTATCAAACCTTCCTGTCCCCTATTGACGTTCTGTAAATCTTGTCGAAGAAGATTTAGTAATGCGGTTGCAGTTTTTAGGTTATGTGGTACATATATATTCCATAATATGCAGCTTTGTTCATTAATAATGATCCTAACTCGTTGAACGTACGCTTGGAAAACTACGTGATGATCTGTGACCCTTAGGTTACATTTTCCTTTAATAGCAATAATTGTCCCGCTGTAATCTGCGACACATGGATTTATGAAGAAGTTGTAGTTATTACATAGTCGGTTGGTTGGCAATGTTTTTATATTTGACTCCTGAATTAATAACACATCTGGTGAATCTATATTTAAGAAAGTAGTCAATTCCTCCCACTTTGATTTGCTTCTTAAACTCTTGGCGTTGAGCGTTAAAATGTTTAAAATGTTTTTATTTAAGTCTTCCATCGTAGCTAGTTAAGAAAAATGAAAAAAAATATAATGAAACTACACAAAAAAAAGTTAGGGTTAAAAGGTCAAACTATCAATTGACGACGATCTTTCTATTGTTGCTCCACTTAACGATTCTGGTGGAGAGGGTAAGTCTCTTTCTTTGCAAAGATCTCTTTCCAAATACTTTATTAGTAGCTTACATCTCTCATTTTTTGCTCTAAATTCCAACCTTGGTATAGTTATTCTTATTAAATCTATTAATCCTACAATGTCCTCTGTATAGTTTCGAGCTACCTCGAGAGCATTATCACATCCCTTAACATTATTCAGGAAATCAGAGTATGTTATAAAATCTAAAACTAAATTATCACTGGCATTCCAAATATCCTGTATTTCTTCAAAGCTGTCTTGTGAAGGCGATTGTTCTACTTTGCGCTTTTCCTTTTTTGTCCCTGTGTCGGATGTCCTCCTAGGCAGTATAAATTCTGAACCAGTTTGCGTAGACAGCTGAGATTCTCCTAATTCCTGTGTAATATTTTCATCAGACGTACCCATTTGATTATGTATATTACATATCTTATCATTTTCGTCTACGGCGCTCTCTTGAGATGTTACTTCTGTAGATGGATGCAGTCCTCTATTTGATTCTGATGTTATTATGTGAGCTGATCGATCCCTTTTCCTTTTCGATGCATTTTGAGGTAATATGCCCATATGTGTTGCATACAAAACACTTTACTCTTTCATCAGAAATGAAGATCCTATATTCCTCGCCTTCAAATTCAACTAATATTGAATTTGGAATTTCAGTGGGGTTTTCTTGATTAGTCATAATGAAGACCAGCCTTCTGAAGCTGTAGACGTGTTGGTATTCGTCTAAGCCAATACCAGCCCCTATGAACGATAGCGGTGAAACTAGCACTAATTACTTTTCCTTAATATTTCTTCAATTACGTCATGCGGTATGCATGGGGACACATTTGATAGTATGATCCGTTTGGCTGGTATGATTAGCTTTCGTGCAGGTACAAATATATCCTTAACGTTTATTCCGCCTTCTTGTTCCACAAAATCTTGAACCAGATCTTTATTAGCAAAATAAACACAAATTCGGTTATTGCTCATTCTGGAGGCAAATATTATATTTTTTGGTCCGATTATTTTACCGGTAGCTAACACGTATTCTTTAACTGTTAATCCTTCTATTGATGGGAAGATGATTGCTTGAGCCTATTTAGGGAATGTGGATCTTGCTACTACATTTGAAAAAGATCTTGAACTTGAGTTAAACGGTTGATGTTCAGTTGCTGCCATTACATCTATTTCTCCCTGAATACCCCTGTTGTCAGAAGAATTAAGGGAGGTTGAAGCATTTTTGTTTGGCATAGTTAAAACGTTATATATTGGAGGTACAATAAGGAAAATTGAATAGAATAAAGTGGCATATCTTGTTGACCGAATAAGTACAGGTGGAAGGTGATAGCGCTATCGGCGATAAACTATCGGCGATAAACGCATATGCTTATATAAATATTAAATGTTAAATTTAATAATAAAAATTACCTTTATGAATATATTGTTGTTTTAAAAAAGCCACTTAAAATGAAAAAGAAGCGTCTTTTCGCTACACTAAACACAAAATGTTTATTGACCTAATTCAATGATTAGTCATTTATTATTATTACATACACTTGAAATAAACTAAATAAACTCGTATTTCAAATCGAAAGAAATCTAGCTCAAGCAAAAATAAACACGTCTTCACTCACCGAAAACGTGTGTGCGTGTGTGCGTGTGTGCGTGTGTGCGTGTGTGCGTGTGTGCGAGTGTGCGTGTGTGCGTGTGTGCGTGTGTGCGTTTGTGCGTGTGTGCGTGTGCGTGTGCATCCGCGTCCGCGTCCGCGTGTGCGTGTCCGTGTCCGTGTCCGTGTTGGTGTCCGTGTGCGAGGGTGCGTGTGTGCGTGTGCGTATGCGCCCGCGTGTGCGAGTGTGTGTTCGTGTCCGTTTCCGTGTTGGTGTCCGTGTGCGAGTGTGCGTGTGTGCGGGAGTACCTGTGTGCGTGTGTGCGTTAGAGCGTGTGTGCGTGTGTGCGTATGTGCGTTTATGCGTGTATGCGTGTGTGCGTGTGTACGTGTGTGCGTATGTGCGTGTGGTGTGTGTGTGTGCGTGTGTGTGTGTGGTGTGCGTGTGTGCGTGTGTGCGTGTGTGCGTATGTGCATGTGTGCGTGTGTGCGTGTGTGTTGCGTGTGCGTGTGTGCGTGTGTGCGAGTGTGTGTGTGCGTGTGTGCGTGCGTGTGTGCGTGTGCGCGCGTGTGTGTGCATGTGCGTGTGTGCGTGTGTGCGTGCGCGTGTGCGTGTACGTGTGCTTGTGCGTGTACGTGTGCGTGTGCGTGTGTGTGTGTGTGTTTTATTGTTATTTTTATTATTATTATTATTATTATTTATTAAAATCTTTACATTATGTTACAGATCTTTACATTTAGCATATAATTCTCTTAAAAATACATCCGCATTGGGGGCTACTCCACTTCTATTTCCGTATTTAGCAGTTAAATTACATCTTCAATGCTGCACAGCACTTTTTTTTTGCACTCCACAGATATTCTATCATTATGCGTCCCTTTAAACGTTTTTTATAGTTTCTGAAGTATGTTGGAGTCGTTTGGACATTTACTTTTAGTAATTTAATTAAATTAGTTGTTCCGAAATCTTTAAGGAAAGATATTTTACAAAACTTTCATGATGATCCTACATCATCACATTTTGGTGTTTTTAAAACTTTTTCAAAAATTAAAGAATGTTATTATTGGCCAGAAATGAAGTCCGACATTTCCAAATACATTAGGAATGCAATATTTGTAACCGCAGCAAGTCTTCACAATTTAATCATTATGGTTTTATGGGTAAAGAGTAGAACACGGACACCTTGGCCGCCATCTTGGATTTTGACGTCACAAGACCGCCCACGTAGGAGATCGCATTTTCCACCCTTATTTTTACTCGCTTACATATAGGACGTATTTTTTCACCCCTATTTTTACACATCCACGGGTGAGACCGTATTTTCAACCCGTTCTTCTCGAAGGTCCTTTTTTCAACCCTAATTATTTTTTACTTGCGCACGTGTAGGACGTATTTTTTACCCTTATTTTGAGATGGTGATCTTTTTAATTATTTTTATTAATATAAGATGATGATCTTTAATTATTTTTATTAATTAATTATCCTAGGGAAATTCTCAATCTGATACTTTATAAGATGATGATGATCTTTAATTATTTTTTATTAATTATTTTTTATCCTAGGGAAATCCTTAATCTGATATCTTTTAAGATGATGATGATCTTTAATTATTTTTATTAATTAATTATTTTTAACCTGAGGGAAATTCTTAATCTGATAGCTTTAAGATGATGATGATCTTTATTTATTTTTATTAAATAATTATTTTTACTCGCTTACGTATAGGACGTGTATTTTCACCCCTATTTTTTACACACCCACGTGTAGGACGTGTTTTTTCACCCCTATTTTATGACAGCTCACGTATAGGAAGCGTATTTTCAACCCTCTTGGTTTCTTTTCGAGGTCAACCCTAATTAGAGCCTTTTTTGCACATGCTCACGTGAGGGGCAGGTCTTGGTGCTGGGGGCTGGATCTGGACCTAGGTCTTGGACTTTGAGTTGGTCTTAGGGTTATTTTTGATGGTATTAAGGTCCTTCTGACTATATTAATAGCAATACCCCTGGAGGTTAGGCAAATGCACACGCATACAATGTTGGAAATTGCATAATTAATAAGATATTATTATTAAAATTATCGGTCCTATTGCTTTAAGATGGCCAAATGCTATTGGATGATCTTTTACCTAAACGTTGTATTTCTAATAAGGAGGTTCTTGTGCGACACGTGTAGGGCTTCGCAACTTGTTCTCAGGCCTTCGCCCCCTGGCTGGAGATGGTATGGGAACCCTAACCTTATAAGACAAGTGTAGAGCTTAGCCCCTATCGTGGCCCCCTTGGTGCAATTGTATGTAGGTTCTAACTTAGTCTTACAGCTGTAGGCCTTCGCCCTGTCATACAAAAATTGTATTCTAATAAGGGGGTTCTTGTAAGGCAGGACTTGTATCAGGGTCTGCGCCCTGGCCCCTTTGAGTAAAAATTGATTTTAGCGCCATCTAGGGGCGTATAGACTAATGAATATTTTCTATAATAGAAGCTGATAATGCACACCTCTCTCCTGCTCTATGCTGTTTCTTCCTCACCCTCTCTCTTTCTCACACACGCACAAACAAATCAATTAATTAATCAATCTCAAGCAAATCACGTTCGATCATCAGATAAAACTCAATCAATCAACCGAAATTATGTCTTACAGTTTGCGGAAACCAGATTACAGTTCAAACTGAATGCATTAAAGTGTAATTAAATATGACGTGAAATAATAAATAATTTCTACCCTAATGCAATGATGCTTTATGTATAGGCTGATTCTCTAAACAGTCACCACCTATACATTCGGAACATCATATCTGATTTATTTGCATGTTCAATTGCATACACACAAAACGGATTAGCTAGTTAGTTTCACCTCTATATTACTTTACATGCAGGCCTGATCCTATCATAAATAAATACATCTGTCAAAAAAAAAGCTAATTAAACATAACTCCATGGACTGGGTATAACAAGCAACGCTTCCAATTATAGCTTTTAGTCAACACAATAGTCCCTACAACTACATACAATCGACTAGCACTGCTTTAGCACGAGGATCAAACGAAAAACACGCATGCACGTACGCACACACGTAAGCATACACGCTCGCAGGCACGCAAGCTCGCACGCACGCTCGCACGTAAGCACACACGCTCGCACGCACGTATGCTCACACACACATACACACACGCACACACACACACACACACACACACACACACACACACACACTCACACACACACACACACACACCAGCGCGCGCGCGCGCGAGAGCGTGAAAACACGCAAACGCGAAAAACACACTAACACAAAAAAAACACGCAAACACGCTAACACAAAAACACGCAAACGAAAAACGCTACCACGAAAACACGCTAACATAAAATACGCAAACGCAAAGACATACAAATGCGAAACTAAGTAAAAACGAAAATACGAAAATACACAAACGAAAACACGCTAAAGCGAAAAAACTTGTAAACTTGCAAACATGAATCAAGGACGGTGGAGAACCGTTAGGAAAAAATTGAAGAAAAGCTTAACGTTTGAAAATATATTATTATTATTATTATAAACAACAATATATCATTATTAGTTAATAACATGCTTTATCGGTTTTCTTCTTCTTCTTGAACCGTGATTCGTCGTCATCATCATCATGATTTTGAAATTTGCCCTTCCCCCCTATCTCATCGCTCTTCTTTCTCTTCTGTGAACCATCGCCATCATCTTGGATGTGAGATACATTCAGCTCAACCACGTCATCGCTTTCATCATTATCTTGAACGGTTATGTTGTAATAGTTTATTAACAAGTCAGTAAAATCTCTAATGTCCGCTGATGTTGGCTCATAAACAGGAGAATACATTATAGTAATGCTCACTCGATGACAGTTACACTTTAAAGAGGGAAACACACGAGAAACGAGTACGCAGCTAGCCTTGGGTCTTGTGCGCAAGCGTGCTGGTCAATGTTCGGGTAGAATCGGTTATCTTAGGGGGATGTCTGAAGTATTGACCTATCCACACTCTAACATAGCCCCTAGGGGCATGTTTATAAATCTAAACGCCTCTTTTATGGTCGAGGTATTTTCTCCTAAGACGGCGTGTTTGCTTGTTTTTTTTGTGTTTGTGTGTTTTTCGCGTTTGCGTGTTTTCGCGCTCTCGTGTGTGTGTGTGTGTGTGTGTGTGTGTGTGTGTGTGTGTGCGTGTGTGTGTGCGTGTGTGTGTGTGTGTGTGAGTGTATGTGTGTGTGTGCGTGTGTGTGTGTGTGTGTGTGTGTGTGTGTGTGAGCATACGTGCGTGCGAGCGTGTGTACTTACGTGCGAGCGTGCGTGCGAGCTTGCGTGCGTGCGAGCGTGTATGCTTACGTGCGTGCGAGCGTGTGTGCTTACGTGCGTGCGTACGTGCATGCGTGTTTTTCGTTTGATCCTCGTGCTAAAGCAGTGCTAGTCGATTGTATGTAGTTGTAGGCACTATTGTGTTGACTAAAAGCTATAATTGGAAGCGTTGCTTGCTATACCCAGTCCATGGAGTTACGTTTAATTAGCTTTTTTTTTGACAGATGTATTTATTTATGATAAAATCAGGCCTGCATGTAAAGTAATATAGAGGTGAAACTAACTAGCTAATCTGTTTTGCTGCTACACGTATCACAGTATTGAAGACTCTGTTTATGTGTTAGAAAACGTACTACAGTCTCGAAACATAATGCAGATAAAAAATTGAAGGAAGTGAATACGGTACAACTTCTGCGAACGAGGTGAAAGATTTGAAGTGTGTGCAGCATTTCCAGAGCCGTGTTGAAACCTGTTAATTTAGGGCTAACCTCGTGTCCATGCAATAATGTCTGACAAACTATTAGGATTATTAGCTACCTTTATAGGTTGTTACAATATAATCGTTCAAGGTGAAGACGATGAGGTGTTTGTATATCAAAAATCTCGTTTGATCCCATGAGATGTGTATAGCTTTTCTTAAAAAATACCTGCGAAGCTGTCTCATTCAAAAATCTCATGCAAAAAAAACATCAATAATCGTTACCAATGTAGCTGTATCCGCTATTATGCTTACTTAATATATATATATATATATATATATATAAGTAGTATAGCTAGGCCGATCCTGTCCCACTTTTGTCACTAGATTTGTCACCAGATCTAGGAAAAAGTCACCAGAAAAGTTACTAGATTTTAAGGTCGGTAACATTGCCTATTTGAAGGGGTAGCAACCATGCTAAGTCAAGGTCACGTGTTAAGGTGTGTAACCCTGCCTCTTCAAGGTCATGCTTGCACGTTCCCTTCAAGGCAAGTAACTAGAAAAGTCACTAGAAGAGTTACTAGATTTATGGTTGTCCACATCAATTGCACCTTCCTGAAGGTCATTGCCCTCAAGCAAGTCTATGCATGTTTCAAGGCCACGCCCTATTCTGAGAAATCAAGAACAAAGAGGGCCCATTGTTTAAAGTCTATGCTTTCAAGGTCACACGAGAGAACAAAGACGATCTATTGTTCAGTTATTCTAAAAATAGTTTGTTATCTCAATTCTGAGAAATCAAGAACAAAGAGGATGCATTGTTCAAAGTCTATGCTTACAATTTTCAAGGTAAAAGAACAAAAGCGATTCATTCTTCAGTTATAAAAATAAATTGTTATCTCAATTCTAGGAAATCAAGAATGAAGGCGATGTATTATCAACGCTTCAAAGTCTATGCTTACAATTTTCAAGGTAAAAGAACATTCTTCTGGTCGAGTTATAAAAAATAAATTGTTATCTCATTTCTGAGAAATCATGAATAATGTATGTTCAAAGTCTGTGCTTATAATTTTCAAGGTAAATGAATAAAGACGATTCATTGTTCTGGTTGATTTATAAAAATAGAGTGTTATCTAAATACATCTCTTTCAAGAACAAAGGCAATCCATTGTCAACGATTTAAAGTTTATGCTTATAAGGTCACACCTCTGATAACAAAGACGATCCATTGTTCAGTTAAAAATAGATTGTTATCTCAATTCTAGGAAATCAAGAGCCCTGAGGTGCATGTTTCAAAACCACGCCCCCTCAAGTGCTCTAAACAGGTGGCCGTTCCCCTAAACAGGTAGCCGTTTCCTAAAAACAGGTAGCCGTTTCCTAAAAACAGGTAGCCGTTTCCTAAAAACAGGTAGCCGTTTCCTAAAATAGGGGGTCCGTTTCCCAAAACAGATAGCTGTTTCGCAACCGTTTCCCCCGAAAAGGACGATCTATTGTTCAGGTCGAGATATAAAAATAGATTGTTATCTACATCTCAATTCTGAGAAAAATCAAGAACAAAGAGGGCTCATTGTCAACGGTTCAAAGTCTATGCTTACAATTTTCAAGGCCACATGAGAGAACAAAAGCGATTCATTGTTCTGGTCGAGTTATAAGAAATAGATTGTTATCTCAATTCTAGGAAATCAAGAACAAAGGCGGTCTATTGTCAACGCTTCAAAGTTTACGTTTACAAGGTCACATGAGAGAACAAAGACGATCTATTGTTTTATGAGTTATAAAATAGATTGTTATCTAAATACACTTCGATTCTGAGAAATCAAGAATAAAGGCGATCCATTGTCTAAAGTTTATGCTTACAAGGTCACACCTCTGATAACAAAGACGATCCATTGTTCAGTTAGAAATAAATTGTTATCTCAATTCTAGGAAATCAAGAATAAAGGCGATCCATTGTCAACGCTTCAAAGTCTATGCTTACAATTTTCAAGGTAAAAGAACAAAAGTGATTCATTCTTCTGGTCGAGTTATAAAAATAAATTGTAATCTCAATTCTAGGAAATCAAGAACAAAGACGACGCTTCAAAGTCTATGCTTACAATTTTCAAGGTAAAAGAACAAAGACGATTCATTGTTGAGTCGTAGCTTATGAAATTCCGAGAACAAAGACGATGCATTGTTCAGACTGATTAGGTCATCTAACAAGTAAAACGTTTTTTATAAGACTACCACAATATACAGATAAAAATTGATTTAAGTAAATACACATATTATGGGAAGTTTGATGTACTTAACATACCTTTGCTGGATCATATAACATTCCTACAACCATATGTAAACATGCTCATTTCGTAGTGTTTAGTCGTAGTGCGGTTGTGGACAAATAAAGTCATGAAAAAAGCAATAAAATCGCTCCTGGATACTTCATGTAATAACAATATGAATAATAATAATTTAACATTTTGTTGTTCATGCTGTCAAAATAGTGATGGTGGTAGTAGTAGCAAAAACGAAGAGAAACAAGATGAAGGTTATTCCGACTGGTCATCATCATTTCAAGATAGGGCTGAGGTGTATAAACAGGCAGCTAATGAATACTTAATTGATTGTGCTTCCTATAAACTATCGAACGATACGCATATTGAAATTGGATACAGTACACACCTTAACCTTGCACCAGTAGTGCGTATGGGATGTGGCAACAGTGTGGTATTAGACGTGAAGGAATGGAATGAACTTTTAAGATGGTATTCATACGTAGAAATACAATTTTTCCGATCCCAAGAACTTGAAAGCCAAATTGATTGGTCACATGTAAACGAGGAGGATATAATACACGAGCAAGATTATGAATCTCTATCTAGTAATCTCGGTATTTATTACAATTGGGAATTGCTTAAAGGATATGAGAGAATTTTGAAAACTGTTATGATAGAAAACTACAACTGTTGTTCGTGTACATTCAACGCCCATAACATAGAGGAACTATTCGATTTGAAGGATATAATAAGCTATAGATTGGAATTTCTTGAATCTTACAATCTGGTGTGTTTCTATGAAAAATTCATACGACAAGTGGTTGACTACCGTCGTTTTCGTGAGAAGGAATTCGGTGATGATGACATTTATAAAGACATTGATGATGTTATAAATGCCAAGTATAATATTAATTCACATAACTCTGTATGTTTAATGGAAATATTGTACTATCGCCCTGCTTATCTAATGTATAGCATTTACTAAAAATAAAGTTTTTACATGATTTTAGGTATAAATACCCTACCCTATCCCTCAAGGTGAACAATGATAGGTAAGAAGCGGAAGAGTGCAGGTGGTTTAGTGAATACGCTAATCAATAAACTACCGGTGGAATTGCATTTACCCGGTTACCAGTATTGTGGTCCTGGTACAAAATTAGAGAAACGACTAGCACGCGGCGACCCCGGTATTAATCAATTAGATGCGCAGTGCAAACTGCATGATATCAGTTATAGAGACTACCAAGATTTAGAAAGTCGACATAGAGCAGATAAAATTTTAGAAGAAAAAGCTTGGGAACGCTTTAAATCAGCAGACGCAACATTAGGTGAACGAGCTGCAGCTTTAGCAGTCGGTACCACCATGAAGGCAAAGAGAAAATTTGGGATGGGGTTTAAACGTCGGTCCAAGAAGAAGAAGAATGGTGAAAGTTTATTGCATGTACGGAAAACAATAGCTAAAGAAATGAAAGCTAACGGAGATTTCACCGACACAATAAAGTCAGCACTGTCAACGGCAAAACGTGTAGTAAAAAGGTTGGGGGGAAAGAAAAACATTAAAGTTCCTAGAGTAATTCCCTTACCTAAACAAGGAGATGTTTTACCATTTCTTATTCCGTTATTCGCAGGATTATCAGCAATCGGTGCTTTAGCTGGCGGTGCATCGGGAATTGCCAAAGCAGTCAATGATGCAAAAAATGCCAAAAAATTGCAAGAGGAGACATCTCGCCATAATCGTATGATGGAATCGATCGCTGGTGGCGCATTCTATCTAAATCCATACAAATCTGGCGGTGCATTATACTTAAAACCGTTTCCAAAAAACTGAGTAGATTACCCGAAAGAGCGTTAACAGATATTGATTTAAAGAAATACACAAAAGGTGTACCATACTTTAGGGGTATTTTTATGAGAGATAGCCTGCCTAAATTACCACAGAAAAATTAATCTGGAATCATCAACTTAGATAGTCAGAGTGGACCGGGTACACATTGGGTTTGCTACAAAAAGCGTGGTGAAAAGGTATGGTATTACGATAGTTTCGGTAATCTTCGACCACCAGTTGAAGCGATTAACTACTTTCGGGGATGTAAAATTTATTATAATTATAATCAAGATCAGGAATTTAATAGCATTATTTGTGGGCACCTATGCCTACAATTTCTATATAAATAATTGACATAACCTTAAATTTTCTCAGTTATGTCAATAACATTCAGTTTAGAAGGTGTTGGTAACATAGCTAGCTGCAACTTCTACCCACCGATAGAGCTAGATTTGGAGAAGAAATACGTTGTTGGATTGGTGGGATTTTACGGGTGCAACAGCATTAGAAACATTTATACGGGTAACGATAGATTTTATTTTAGAACAAATTCATCTCATTTGCGAGTGATTAATATTCCACACGGTGCCTATGAGTTAGATGAAATTAGTGCTTACTTGAAATCAAAGATACCCACAGAAAAATTTTTCATTAGGGCAAACAACAATACGCTTAAGTGTGAGATAAACAGTTCCTTTGAGATCGATTTTACTAAAGAGAGTAGCATTGGCCGCATGCTCGGGTTTGAGCCTAGAATACTAAAAGCGAATGTTCCCACACATCTGCGTTAGACATCTAAATAATTAAACACACTAATCTGCATGTGGAGTGCAACATTATAAAGGGATCTTATCGAAACGGTAAACCTGCAAAGGTAATATACGAAATTGACGTTTCCGTGCCCTTGGGCTATCGTTTGGATAAAGTTCCAACCAACACTCAATATTTAGAAATAAACACAGACATAATTAGTAATATAACAATCAAATTGACAAATCAAAAGGGTGAGTTAATAGACTTTGGTGAAAGTGAACCATTCACGGTACGCTTAGAACTAAAAGAACGTGGGCCTGCGAATTAATCACAGGACAATTCCATACAAAAGACCCAATCAACCCTCATTGCAGTTAACATCTGCAGAGAAATACTTTTTAACATCAATTGGATTGAAAGTTCTGAGTGAGCAAACCATTAAACGTGTTTCAAAGCGTACATTTTAATAGAATTAATGTATCTCTAAGAAATATTAAATTTGTTATGTGTAAGAGACCTTGAATGAAGTTTACTTTAATGTCTATCTCTTTTACACAATGATATGTCGCGCTTACACACGTGAAGCTGAATGCATTTATCTAAAATATGTAATGTTTTATTGAGCAATAGGTTTTCTTTGTTAATCATAGCATTTGCATTCTTAAAAAAATTTGTAGGAATGTATAAAAAAAAAAAAAGAAGAAAAAATGTAATATTCAAGCTAATAAAGACTTTCTTTGTATAAAACACACACACACACACACACACACACACACAATGAATCTGCATTCTTAAAAATTATTTTTAATAACTTTAAAACTTATATAGTACTTAATAGACTTTAATGAAAATGTGTTATGAAGAAAAAAGTTTCGCTATAAATAACAATAGGTTTGCATTCAAAAGTATGTAATTTAAAAAATGCAATATTTAATGTGAACAAGGATTTTCTTTGTATAACAATGAAAGCTTTTATAGTGCATTCTTGAAAAATTTAAAGTAAAAGGCATAATTAATAACAATTAATTTTAAAAGTTTGAGAAGAAATTTATATAAAAGACATCATCCCTTTAGTAAATCTTTAATTACTCATCAACCCTCATTGCATCTACACAATGACTGAATCATTAAAAATCTTTCAAAACGTACATTTTGATGATGCTATAATTAAATCAGATATTCACACCTATCTTCCGTATGGCTCTTCTAAGTATGGACCTTCCGAAGAAATACGCATTTTAATTCAAAGTCAGGATCTAATTACAGCTACTTATGATAGTTTTCTGTACATAGAAGGTAAGCTGAAGAAAGAAGATGAAGGAAAATCATGCAACTTAACCAATAATTTCCCCAACTTCCTTTTCGAAGAGATTCGTTATGAGTTAGGCGGTCAAAGAGTGGACGTTTGCCGAAATCCCGGCATAACATCTACACTTAAAGGATATATTTCTTATACGACAAGCAAGAGCAAAGCATTAAGCCATTTGGGGTGGTCACCAAAGAATGAGGAACCATTACAAGTAGAATTCAATGAGGGAAATGGTGAAAAATCCTTTGCAGTATGCATACCATTGAACCACATATTTGGAATAATGGAGGATTATCGTCAAGTGATCGTGAATATGCGTCAAGAGTTGATTTTAATTCGATCTAGAAGCGATACAAACTGCTACTATGGTGACGTTGATGCGGAAATAACCCTAAATAAAATTCAATGGAAAGTACCACACTTAACCCTTAGTGATGCCGCGAAACTAGACTTGTTTGAAGGAATAAATAAGAATTCTATTGTTACTGTTCCATTTCGTCAATGGGAGTTCTATGAATTACCTGCTTTAAAACAAGCAACCTCTGATATATGGCCAATAAAAACGTCAACGCAACTGGAAAAACCGCGCTGGATAATTGTTGCATTCCAACAAGGTAAAAGGTACACAAAGTCTGCAAGAGCCGGAAATTTTGATAACATTAACATCAGGAACCTTAAAGTACATCTGAATTCCGAGTATTATCCATATGAAGCAATGCATTTGAACTTCAGTGCTAACCAATACATACCTGCCTATCGCAATTTTTTGAACTTTCGATGTGACTACTATGATGAAGATAATACAGATGCGTTATTCAACTACACCGAATTCAAATCATGTCCAGTATTTGTAATGGACTGTTCTAAACAGAATGAATCCTTAAAAAACTCAACAGTAGACATCAAATTGGAAATGGAATCTCTAACACCTTTCGATAATGGAATCGTTGCCTATGGTCTTATTCTCCACGATGCAATTGTGCAGTACAACCCACTCACCGGAGAAGCGAAAAATTATAATCTGTATTATATAAATAAAAATGTTGTAATTATTCGTTTAGTTTCATTTCATCCATCAAAGATGAAAGTAGTTGCGCAGAAACAAAAACTACCAATTCAAAATCATGACTTTGATGAAAAGTCTGGTACTTCAAAACATGGCGATTTACTTCCTAATAGTATACGTGGCATTATATGTGGCCCCTCCAACTGCGGCAAAACAAACGCAATGATTAGTTTGCTTACTGAGAAAAACGGTTTGAAATTTAAACATGTATACGTATACTCCAAGTCATTAAATCAAAACAAGTACAAACTTTTACAGGAAATCCTACTTCCGATAAGGGATATAGGTTACTTTACGTTCAGTGATAATCAAGATGTGATTGAGCCGAATTGTGCAAAAGCAAACTCTATCTTTATCTTTGATGATATCGCCTGTGAAAAGCAAAATAACATAAGGGCATATTTTTCTATGGGTAGACATAACGATATTGATTGTTTCTATTTGGGTCAAACTTACAGTAAAATTCCAAAGCAATTAATTCGTGACAATGCGAATCTAATTATATTATTTGAGCAAGATGAATTAAACCTAAAACATGTGTATGAGGATCATATAAGCCCCACCATAAGCATGACATTGTTTCGGGATATGTGTTCAAAGTGCTGGATAGATCCGTTTGGCTTCATAGTCATAAACAAGGATGCTGAAGTCAGTAATGGTCGCTATAGGAAAAGGTTTGATGAATATATAATACCTTAGCCTGATTTCAGTGGTTTAGTAGTTACACATCCGTTTAGGTATTAACAGCCATTTTGCTACAATGGATAATAAGGAGATGATATTAAAGCGAAAAATTATTCAGGCTCGTAAAATAATACAGCAGAAATACAACAGTCTTAAAACTGCCCGCATTGATAATGAAAGAACGTTTGAAAGTACTTATAAACCTCTAATAGAACCCCTAACTGAAATAGCGAATAAAATGCATCCTGATAAGAAAACAAAGGAGTCCGTTAAACCCAAAAACTCGCCTTTGTTCATATTTCGAAGAAAACATGCTACTACTAGCCCGCTAGCACACTCATTAGCAACGAAGACAAGCCCCCCTAGCTCAACTTCCGCTGTTTCAAATAAATCCCCCTCCTCGTACACCACCTTTCCTAGAAACATCTGTCGTAGGAGAGATTACTGCCGAGGAGGAAGAACCTCTTAGTATCACAGATGATTCCTGTAATGAACCCATCTCTGAAGAATTTCTCGAGCAGTACCACGAATTACCTCGTATATATGTTGAACGTATTATGAGGGATCTTGAAGGTGCTATTGATCACACTTATGGAGTCCACTACGACGCCAAAACAGACAAATGGGCAATTGGTAATACCCCCATCACAATTAAAGGAAAGGATATGATCATCAATGGTGTCACGTATAAAGGGACTCCAGGTTTATATGATCTGCTTATTATGAATGAACCCGATTTAAATCTAGTAAATTCAAAGGATAGAAAGAATTATAAACGTATTTTAGCAGCTACGAATGTTGCAAGGCGAGATTATGATGTAAGTGGACAGATTCGAGGAAGCCGCAGCAAAAAGTATACACAAATAATTAAACCCTTGCTGTCATCACCCTCAACTCAGGGAGGTGGAGCTATGTTTTTTTAAGGAATTAACAAATAGGCCGATTGAATATAAGTATTGGAATGATGTACATGAACTAATTCGTGATCTAGAAGTATTGTGGGCAGAAAAATTGGCTGGAAACACCGGTGTCGTAAATGATATAATATCAATTGTAGAGGAATTGTATGAAGATGGATACATTGAAAGACCAAACACTAGTTTTCAGAACAATATAAATCAGACTGCATTGATGTCGACATATCATAACTAAAATGCCTCTTGATAAATTTGGACGGTCACATGCCCAGTATCAATTTAAGAAATTAACCCCTCAGTTTCAACTTATTGATGATAATCAATTCGATATCGAGAATAAGAGACTCAGCAATGTTGCCAACCCCATAGATCCTCAAGATGTCATCACCAAGCAATACTATTTATCGACAAGGTTGAATTTGGATGGAAACCGTTTGACCCAGTTGGCGGATCCGGAAGAAGATGGTGATGCTATAAGTAAAGGATACCTTGATTTTTGTCTGCAAGCAATTCAGAAAGCTGTTAAAGGAACTTTAACGCTTATCTAGTGTTGGAGGAAAAACTACATCAACTTAAAGAATCATGTCCAAATTACAACTCGTCAATGAATTGCACAAACCCGCAAGAAAAATTTTAAACGAAGGCGCACAATAATTAAGGGATATGATGACCTCTGGCAAGCAGATTTGGCCGAATTTAACACATATGCCAAACAAAATAAGGGCTACAAGTATATTTTAGTAGTTATTGACTGTTTTTCGAAATACTTGTGGACCAAAGGATTAAAACAAAACGGGCTTGAAGTTGCCAAGGCCATGCAGGCAATCTTCAAAACGGGTCGGAAACCTTCCAATTTGCAGACAGATGCAGGAAAAGAATTCTACAATGAACATTTCACTAAACTAATGCAGCGTTATGGAGTCAACCATTACTCCACCTATAGTACAAAGAAGGCAGCAATTGCGGAACGAGTGATCAGGACCGTTAAGTCTGCCCTATACAAGTCATTCAGCCTACAGGGTAAATATAAATGGATTGATACAATTGACACCGTAACGATGGATTATAACAATCGTAAGCATAGAACTATAGGAATGAAGCCCAAAGATGTCGGTAATCATACAAAGCTAGATGCTTACACTCACATAAAAATAGTTGGTAGGAATCGTTATTGTGTGGGTGACATAGTACGAATCAGTAAGTTTAAAAGTATTTTCGCTAAAGGATACACCCCCAATTGGTCAAGTGAACTATTCAAGATTGTGAAAGTTTGCATTACTAACCCAAACACTTACATGTTGGAGGACATGAAAGGATCACCTGTACTAGGAGGCTTTTATGAACATGAATTACAGAAAACAAAGCATCCGGATATGTACCTTGTGGAAAAAGTGCTTCGCTCCAAGAATAACAAGTTATTCGTAAAGTGGTGGGGATTGGATGAAAGGTCATGGATCAATAAAGACGATTTAGTTTTATAATATAGCTATAGGGTTTGTAACTTTTAGATGAATTAAAACCACATAAAAAATTATAATTGTATTTATTTAAATATTACATCATCTTATAAACCTAAAGTTTTTCTATAATCGTTTAAATTACTAGACGGCCATATTCCCAAATCTGGTCCATCCCAAGCAGGAATCACCTTTCTCAATGTTTTCCAAAATCCAATTCTATGGTGCTCCTCATTTTCCCATGGTTGAAACTTATATGTAATGTTTTGTTCCAATAATACTTAGCATAATATGCTGCTGTCTCGATACATTCACTTAGAGAAAGTGTCTTCATAAACAATATTTTGTAGGCTAACATTTTTACACAATGAATCACCCCATAATAACTTGTATATGTACACTTTAAGGTAAATTCATGTCAAATCCTATCTACATCATTAGAGGTTTACGAACCTTTATCGGTACACAAGTTCGTAAAACTTTTAATGGTATTGTCTAAGCTAATTTTTCTATCAAATAATGTCTTAATAATTACTTCATTTGCACAACAGTTAAAACACTCAATATTTTACAATATATTCAATATAAATGTATAGTTTTCAGGAGAGGCCAAAGAACGCTTCAGGTACTTTCTGTAGATTTGTTTACTGAAAGTTGTACCCCCAGGGTCTAGTATCAGTGAAATCAAAATTTACTAAGCGTTTATCATCATAAGGATTGAGTATGACTTTATTTTGTTTAATGGTAAACACATCATGTTTCTTTGATCTTATGAGGTGTTGATAGCGCCTTATTACGCCACCATCAAATAAAACCTCTTTATAATCTTTAATAGTGATCTGCCTCACGCTTGCGCGGGTAGAACCCTTTGATTTTTTTACCACCTTTTCATCAACCGCGTAAGCATACATTTTTGCACGAAGTCCTACAAATTCAACCATAATTGTGCCATGATTTTCATCTTTCATCAAGCCGGGGACCTTTTTATTTACTAATGGGAGTCCAAAGATGTTGTCGGGACTATAATCAGATGTATCGAATTTATCAATGTCCTGTTTAATACATTCATAGATATCGGGAACCGAAAAGGCGTATATGAGACTATCCGTATCCGTGTACAAGAGCTTAGCACTATTATGGAACTTGGGTAGCGTGTAACCGTAATGAAAATTATATAAAAAAGTTTTTTGAAACGTCCAAAACACTGAATCCCGCATATATAGGTTTATTGAAATATACTTCAAGCTTATTCATTTGAATGATAAGCATATCATTGTCAAATATTGTGCAACTATGAAAATTTGGTTTTGATATGTAAGCACGAGCACCATAGCGACCCTCCCATTTCGTTACTAGCCGTATGTCCTTATGCTTACGTACATTTTCCATCAGCTTCCCGAAAACACTGTTAATCATTAATTTATAGAAATTTTTATCGAATTCATTTTGAGATTGCTGACGCATGGTTGTATTTAAATCTATATATTTTTTTAACCACGGGGACTGTTTAAAACGTAATATACGGTGCACTTTTACCAACTTCAATCCATATTTTAAATATACTTTCAAATTTCTGTAATGAATTACATAATTACGTTTTGGATACAGGGTAAGCAGTAATTTTTCATTTTGGAATCAGGTGGGTGGAACCATATGTTCGGGTGCCAGCGGTAGATCACTGTGACTCTCATGTAATTCTATAGGATAGTCTAAATCACACTCGACTATATAACCAATTTCCGAATCATCAGGATGGTTTATTAAATCTAAACTTTCAAAATTAGCTTCATCAACAAAAGAAAAATCGCCAAATGGTAGAAATTCTGACATGGCGGCTCCATATAAATTATTCACGTCGTAGTACATTAAATACACACTTTCGGAGGTGGGATCAAATTTTTCCCCCATGTACTTATTGTTAGCTTTAGCATACCGATTTGAACATTGAGCTACACCACCTCTAATCCCTCTCTCAATAAACATTAGCATATCAATGTCTGTAAATAATTCTAACTTTACTTGTGTAATTTTAAGCATAGCATCGAATGCTAAACCGGGAGCTGTATAATAGTGTAGAGGATCAAGGTCGTAAGTACTTAAACAAGTTTGCCTAAAGTTTTCGAAAATATCTGCTAAAAGTAGAACGTCTGTTTTTAGATACAAATCGGAGTACTCCCCTAACGATTTAATGCTAAATTTGTTCCACACGTTAACCGCATGCGCAAAACTCTCATCACTGATTCCCTCATTATTAAGATGACTGAAAAATGCTTCTTTAGGAGGGAGCGTGGTCTCATTCAATTTATCCCACGTATCAATATACTCATAAGGAAACATACCTTTGCGAACTACTAGAGAAAATTCCTCCTCATTGTTGCAACTAGCGCGGGAAATAATTTTTTTACTATCCTCCAAATAGTCTGACAACTTTTCAATACTACTGCTCATAAATCTGAAAGAGTCAATAAATCTAAACTTAATTTTGGTGCCTTCCATTACCTTCGTAAAAGAGATATATCTTTCTTTGTTTATGGGTAGCAGAGAAATCAAACCGGGAACACTAGCCAATTCTCTAATGATGAAATGAGAATCATAACCTGATAAATTATGGAACACAACTGGCAGAATGTGGGAGTCTGTATAGTTTAGGTTACATGCCTGGTGCGCTGCCCCCCGAAATGCTCCCGTAAGATGATTATGGTCTCTAACTTTTATATCAGAGTTAGTAAATGGTTTTCGACAAATGTGACAAATCGTGGCGCTTTCAAATTGCTCAACCTGACTGAGACTTAAAGTACCCATTGGAATAATTTGATTGATTATTTCGGTAGCCCAATGTGCAATATTTTGAAGTGCGTTAACAAACCATTGAATGCAATCCTTTCCTCTATAAAGACTAAATCGGGATAAAGAATCATCATATGAACACTTCAAATAGTAGGCAATGCTGAAAGGTGTGTGTTTGGATTGAAATAGAGTATTACCTTCGATACCATTTGCACACTTCTCTAAAATACTTTCTAAATCAGCATAAATGACAAATGGCACCTTTTCTTGGAATGCGAAATTTTTGAACTGTAAATTCATTTCCGCTTCGTTAGGTAGCCTAGTAGAGCATTGATTAAGTTGCTGACAGTGGATGGTATGTTTTTGTAGAAGGCGATCTGAAGAAAAATGGTTCAAGCATCGGTAACAAATAAATTTCTTGTGCTCCTTATTCGATATCTGTTTTGAAAATAAAGCTGACATATTTTTAATCCATGTGAAATGGTATACAGTATCATCCGCGGTCGAAAGTATTAAAAGATTTATGGGTTCTTTATCGCTTTGCTGATTACTCAATACAAACGGTACAACTTTTTTACCATTTATGCAGTACAGATTAATTGCGAGGTTGTTTAATTTCTCAAATTTTTTTACATCATCCAGCTGAATGGGGAAGTGAATTGAATCAAAATTCAAAACGTCTAGAAAATGAGGATAGCTAGAAGTTCGGTCTGATTTTGTGAAGCAGGATATAATGCCGAAACAACGGCCCACAGGAAGCAAAACTCATCGTTATTTTTAACATTAACAACAGCATGCTTTACTGCTATGAAGCGTGGAACTTTAACATAGGTTGAACAACCACCTCTAAATGGGACATAGCTATTAATATTTACTTTTAAATGTAAGACCTCATGTACTGCCCAACCGGAATCCCTTTCGGAAAACTCCTCTAATTTTATCCGTAACTTATCGTACACGTTTTCATTGTACCAGACACGTATATTAGTTGAAATATCAATAACGCAATTTTTTGTGGCAAAAGTCTTCAACTCAATACTATGATTTTGAGGTTGCATGAAATTGCAGCCTAAGACCACATTTACCTTTAGCATAGATTGCCTTAACATTAATTTCACCTTACGTGCAAAACTATTATACGTATTTAGTAAAAATATCAAAGGGTCCTTAATGTTTGACATATTGATTATAATTCCTGTAAGCAGCCTACTATTAAAACAAGAGTCTAGGGGGTACCAACGTAATTTATGCATACCTTTTTTATTGACAATTCCACTACCAACCTTCTCTGAAGCGTTCTTTAACCGTCTCAATCTAACCAGATAGCACTTGAGCAATGCTAAATTGCTCTCAAGCTTAAGCAAGCTTTCATTGGTCTCACAATAAATTTTATGTTTAATTATATCTTGCAATAGCTTGATATTGGTGTTAACTATACGGATGTGCCTGGCAAATTCCTTTTTTGTCTTCAATAAGGGAACAATGCGCTTTGTTAAATTAACCATCTCACTACTACTTGGCATACTCATAGCTAGCAATATGAAGCACACACGTAACAATGAACTTTTAACAAATTGCTCTTCACAACGGGTTCTAGTCACGATTGCAAAAATATGATGCACAGACAGATTAAGCAATAATAGTTATTCTTTACGTTTAACAAATTGCTCTCCGGTTTACAATAAAACTTCTAGTCACGATTGTAAAAATATGATGCACACACTGGTGATTAATAATAGTTGCTTTTTACTTTAGGTAATTTGTTGTTGTGACGATTGTAATGTATCGACTGACGTGCGACTGTTCTTTATCTACTTATATAGAGATAAGTTCGGGTAAGGTCGGATAAGTTCGGATCACCTTTTCATAAGCTACGACTCAACAATGAATCGTCTTTGTTCTCTCGTGTGACCTTGAAAATTGTAAGCATTGACTTTGAACAATGGGCCCCCTTTATTCTTGATTTCCTAGAATTGAGATAACAATTTATTTTTAAAAATTATAACGGAACAATGGATCGTCTTTGTTCATTTCTCAGAGGTGTGACCTTGTAAGCATAAACTTTAAATCGTTGGTTAGAACAATGGATCGCCTTTCTTCTTGAAAGTTGATTTCTCAGAATCGAAGTGTAGATAACAATCTATTTTTATAAATCAACCAGAACAATGGATCGTCTTTGTTCATTTCTCATGTGACCTTGAAAATTGTAAGCATAGACTTTGAACCGTCGACAATGCATCGTCTTTGTTCTTGATTTCTCAGAATTTTAGAAGCTATGACTCATCCATAACAATAGATCGTCTTTGTTCCCTCATGTGGCCTTGAAAATTGTAAGCATAGACTTTGAACCGTTGACAATGAGCCCTCTTTGTTCTTGATTTTTCTCAGAATTGAGATGTAGATAACAATCTATTTTTATATCTCGACCTGAACAATAGATCGTCTTTTTCGGGGGAAACGGTTGCGAAACAGCTATCTGTTTTGGGAAACGGACCCCCTGTTTTAGGAAACGGCTACCTGTTTTTAGGAAACGGCTACCTGTTTTTAGGAAACGGCTACCTGTTTTTAGGAAACGGCTACCTGTTTAGGGGAACGGCCACCTGTTTAGAGCACTTGAGGGGGCGTGGCTTTGAAACATGCACCTCAGGGCTCTTGATTTCCTAGAATTGAGATAACAATCTATTTTTAACTGAACAATGGATCGTCTTTGTTATCAGAGGTGTGACCTTATAAGCATAAACTTTAAATCGTTGACAATGGATTGCCTTTGTTCTTGAAAGAGATGTATTTAGATAACACTCTATTTTTATAAATCAACCAGAACAATGAATCGTCTTTATTCATTTACCTTGAAAATTATAAGCATAGACTTTGAACAATACATTATTCATGATTTCTCAGAATTGAGATAACAATTTATTTTTTATAACTCGACCAGAAGAATGTTCTTTTACCTTGAAAATTGTAAGCATAGACTTTGAAGCGTTGATAATACATCGCCTTCATTCTTGATTTCCTAGAATTGAGATAACAATTTATTTTTATAACTGAAGAATGAATCGCTTTTGTTCTTTTACCTTGAAAATTGTAAGCATAGACTTTGAACAATGCATCGTCTTTGTTCTTGATTTCTCAGAATTGAGATAACAAACTATTTTTAGAATAGCTGAACAATAGATCGTCTTTGTTCTCCGGCCTTGAAAGCATAGACTTTAAACAATGGGCCCTCTTTGTTCTTGATTTCTCAGAATAGGGCGTGGCCTTGAAACATGCATAGACTTGCTTGAGGGCAATGACCTTCAGGAAGGTGCAATTGATGTGGACAACCATAAATCTAGTAACTCTTCTAGTGACTTTTCTAGTTACTTGCCTTGAAGGGAACGTGCAAGCATGACCTTGAAGAGGCAGGGTTACACACCTTAACACGTGACCTTGACTTAGCATGGTTGCTACCCCTTCAAATAGGCAATGTTACCGACCTTGAAATCTAGTAACTTTTCTGGTGACTTTTTCCTAGATCTGGTGACAAATCTAGTGACAAAAGTGGGACAGGATCGGCCTAGCTATACTACTTATATATATATATCACTAGTATAGCTTTTTTGATGTCGAGAGAAGAAGCATGATTTCGAACGGTTGTAGTATTTCCAAAGCTCTATCGAAATCAATTAAATTTAAGAATAATCCCATCTCTATGTAATAATAGACCTAGTATAAAAGTTACATATTTTAAATGTAATTAATGTGTAATCACTGTTTAATGAGTTTTTTAAACTTGTAGCTGTTGTTAATTCATGTATAATAATAAACCATTAAAACCTTTTGCCTTTTATTTCTGTTATATCAGTTTGATATTCTTAAAACATGTTAATTTTAATTTAACTCTATGTTATATATATATATATATATATATATATATATATATATATATATATATATATATATAAGTAATTATTACTTTTTAATGGGTTTTTACAAAAGTTAATGAACACGTTACAATGAAACAGTTTTGTGTGTGTGTGTATGTAATTAAACATGCAAATAAATCAGATATGATGTTCCGAATGTATAGGTGGTGACTGTTTAGAGAATCAGCCTATACATAAAGCATCATTGCATTAGGGTAGAAATTATTTATTATTTCACGTCATATTTAATTACACTTTAATGCATTCAGTTTGAACTGTAATCTGGTTTCCGCAAACTGTAAGACATAATTTCGGTTGATTGATTGAGTTTTATCTGATGATCGAACGTGATTTGCTTGAGATTGATTAATTAATTGATTTGTTTGTGCGTGTGTGAGAAAGAGAGGATGAGGAAGAAACAGCAAAGCAGGAGAGAGGTGTGCATTATCAGCTTCTATTATAGAAAATATTCATTAGTCTATACGCCCTAGATGGCGCTAAAATCAATTTTTACTCAAAGGGGCCAGGGCGCAGACCCTGATACAAGTCCTGCCTTACAAGAACCCCCTTATTAGAATACAATTTTTGTATGACAGGGCGAAGGCCTACAGCTGTAAGACTAAGTTAGAACCTACATACAATTGCACCAAGGGGGCCACGATAGGGGCTAAGATCTACACTTGTCTTATAAGGTTAGGGTTCCCATACCATCTCCAGCCAGGGGGCGAAGGCCTGAGAACAAGTTGCGAAGCCCTACACGTGTCGCACAAGAACCTCCTTATTAGAAATACAACGTTTAGGTAAAAGATCATCCAATAGCATTTGGGCATCTTAAAGCAATAGGACCGATAATTTTAATAATAATATCTTATTAATTATGCAATTTCCAACATTGTATGCGTGTGCATTTGCCTAACCTCCAGGGGTACTGCTATTAATATAGTCAGAAGGACCTTAATACCATCAAAATAACCCTAAGACCAACTCAAAGTCCAAGACCTAGGTCCAGATCCAGCCCCAGCACCAAGACCTGCCCTCACGTGAGCATGTGCAAAAAGGCTCTAATTAGGGTTGACCTCGAAAAGAAACCATGAGGGTTGAAAATACGCATCCTATACGTGAGCTGTCATAAAATAGGGGTAAAAAAACACGTCCTACACGTGGGTGTGTAAAAAATAGGGGTGAAAATACACGTCCTATACGTAAGCGAGTAAAAATAATTATTTAATAAAAATAAATAAAGATCATCATCATCTTAAAGCTATCAGATTAAGAATTTCCCTCGGGTTAAAAATAATTAATTAATAAAAATAATTAAAGATCATCATCATCTTAAAAGCTATCAGATTAAGGATTTCCCTAGGATAAAAAATAATTATTAAAAAATAATTAATAAAAATAATTAAAGATCATCATCATCTTATAAAGTATCAGATTGAGAATTTCCCTAGGATAATTAATTAATAAAAATAATTAAAGATCATCATCTTATATTAATAAAAATAATTAAAAAGATCACCATCTCAAAATAAGGGTAAAAAATACGTCCTACACGTGCGCAAGTAAAAAATAATTAGGGTTGAAAAAAGGACCTTCGAGAAGAAAGGGTTGAAAATACGGTCTCACACGTGGATGTGTAAAAATAGGGGTGAAAAAATACATCCTACATGTAAGTGAGTAAAAATAAGGGTGGAAAATGAGGTCCCCCACGTGGGCGGTCGTCAAAATCCATGATGGCGGCCAAGGTGTCCGTGTTCTACTGTAAAGAAAGAAATGTTTCTTATCCTTTTCAATGTATTTCTATTGATTTAGTGGGTCCTTTTCCTAGATCGAAGAGTGGTAATACAGTTTTATTAGTTATTTGTGATTGGTTTACTATATTTACTTTGATTCACCCTATGCGCAGTGCTACTCCTAAAGGTATTTGTCAATATATTGAAAATTATGTATTTCTAGTTTACGGTGTTCCTCAAATTTGTATGGTGGACAACGGTCCTCAATTTAAAAGCACACAATTTAAAAATTTAATGAGTTCTTACAAAGTTCAATCCATTTGGTTCAATGCGAGTTATCATCCCCAAGTAAATTTTGTTGAGAGAGTTAATAAAGTAGTAGGTACTGCGATTAGGTCTTATATTAACGATGATCGCAAGGAATGGGATGCCATTCGTAATGCTGTTCATGAGTCTACGAAATTTTCACCTTCCTTTTTGACGTTTGGTCGGACAGTTCCTATTTCTGGAGATTTTTATGGTCGACTAAAGGATTTTAAAGAGGATGATTTATTTATTACTAACCGTGAACAATTAGTTCAAGATTTAAATGAACTTTCACCCGTTTTTAAACAAGTTAAACAAAATTTACATGCTGCTTACGAAAGACATTCAAAATCTTACAATTTGCGACGGCGTCCATTAAAATTAAACGTCAGCGATTTAGTTTGGAAAAAGAATTTTACTTTATCTGATGCGACTAAAAATTATAGTCAAAAGTTAGCTCCAAAATTTATTGAAGCAAAAGTTATTGAGGTCCAACTACGTACCGATTGGCCACCCCTATTGATAATAAACCATTAGGTGTTTTTCATGTTAAAGATTTAAAACCCCATTAGTTCTTATTTTTTCTTATTATTTTTCTATTTTTAGTATTTTTGAGATTCTTACATTCTGGTTTTCATATTTACATTTTTATTATTTTGATGATTTTTCAAAGTAATTTTATTTTTGTACTTATATCGCACATTATTTTATTTTATATTTTTGTGGCTTTGCAAACCACTTATTTTATTTTTGCTACATTTGTTAGCACGATGGATGATATTTAGATCACACCGTGCGAGTGTTTTGCCGATTGTTTGGGACATTAGTTCTCTGGCAGATTATATTCTTTTATTGGATTTACAATTTGCTATTGTTACAATAGTAAAATTTAAGATAACCATTTTGAGTTTACCTCTGATCGTTAATTTAACGTGAAATTTTCGAACTCTTAACCGTTGATACGAAAACTAGTAATGCTTGTTTACATTTTTTATTTTTTATTTGATTTAGTTATTTTGGTTTCCCTGAAATTGTTTTGGAAATTCTAGCTTTTGACTATTACTGATTTGCCTAGTGTTACTATTCTTGGACGGTGCTTGAGGACTTCGGTTCGCCTCGTGTCAATCTCGATTAGTTCACTTCCCGATTGTGACTTCCTGATTATGACGTTTTGGTAGTTTTAGGGGGGTTGTGTTCGTAAGAGTGCATCATACTTCTCTTTGCTACCTCACCTAGATTTCGATCTATTAACGAAACGTGCGTGTTAGTTAGGGGTATGTTTAGTCTTGGACGACGACTGTGGAACAACATGAAACCTGAATCTCGTGAAGGGTAGAGTGGCCTCTCTTGTTCTCCACGACGAAGCATCCTGTGCTAATTTGCCATGGAAATAGTCGTATCTTGGATTTACCGATTTTGACGCACCGAACGTGACTGTGGTGGTTGTGTGTGATGTACCTAGGAGGCTTGGTTTGAGACCACCCTTCAGGTCATGGTTGATTTCCGTTCTTTTTTTCATCTTAGCTTCAATTTTTTTTTACCGGTTTCTCATTTTGCTCCTCTGATGGTAGTTTTCTTCACAAACCCCAGCAGTTAAAGTTTTACTTTATTTTAGGTTTCGGGTCCTCTATGTCGACTAGTGGCGTGTGCGGGTGGTAGCGCGTCATTAGCTTTTATGGTGTTGCGAGGGTTCTTTCCTGACCAACATCACCACATTTTGGTATTACTGTTTACATTTTACTTGAATTTAATTAGCTTAACATGTTTTATTTTCTTAATTTTACTAAATTCATTTATTAGCTTAGTGTTTGGAATCTCCGCTTTGGTGATCTCCGAGTCCAAATTTTAGGAGGTGGTGTGTAACAACTCTTTCTCAGTTGTATTGAAATATACCGTAATTTAAGGTCTTTCATTCGTTCTGTTGTAACATAAGAAAAAGTTTTTAATTATTGAAATATAGGCATGAGGTAGGCAACTTAATTTGCATATCTTCTTAAGTGTATATATTTCTTAAAGGTTTATATTCGCACCATATCATATCATTTGATTTGCGCAACGCGTCATCATGATCATCTGACATGATCTAACTTCCAAAGCATCCATTTTTTTTTACTTCCTGATGAAGGTTGTGCTGATCAGGAAGCATTTTTTGGGTTTTCCCCTAAATTTTGTGTGAAAGTGCCATTAATTTGTTGGCACTTTTTTTTACTGCACTTTTATTTTAGTTCAGTTTTATTTGCACTTTGATTACATTTTAAGTACGCATTTAATTTTACTGTAGCGTACGCTTTCATTTTATTATTGCAATTTTTGCATTGAAAATTTCAAGAAATGCAATAAATGGATTTTTAAATTTCACGAAGATTAATGTATAAGAGATAAAATTTCCAGTTTTGGGTGTGGTTGATAACATCATTTCAAGATATTGCGCAATAATGGTGCAAGGATGACATCACCTTGGTTGACCGTTTTGTAAACATTTAGATACCAGAGGTTATTAAAAAATTTGTGTACAAAAATTTTACAAAGGTATTTATGTAATGATTTTTTTTAGTATTTTAAGGTTTTTACAATTAGTTTAAGATATATTTTATTTAATCATATCACATTAACTGTTAATAAACATATTTGTATATTTTTATTGTTTTACATTTTGATCAAATTTCTATTAACAAACTCGGTTTAGTTATTCCGGGTATAATTAAAAAAAAAATAACTTGGCGTCCGAGATCATTTTATTAGTATTACATTGCATTTTTATTATTTATGTTAAGTGAAAATAACATAGCAGATTTAGTGGTAATCAAGCAAAGCAAAAGACTGGCCCTATAGTTAATCTACCGATTTGAGACGAAGGCATTATTTGTGGTGAATGGTTTGTATCTCCAGTCAGTTTAACGATTTGTGTTTTGAAGAACTTTTTACTCTTATTTCTTTATTTCATTATTACTTACATTTATTTATTATTAAATTTATTACACCATTTACACCACATAATTATAACATTCAACCGAAAAGTTCACGACATATACTAATTATGGCTAGAACTATTATAAAATTCGCCTAACTTATTTCGGGTTTGTCTGCATTATTTTTGAAGAGGCGATATAAGTATTTTATGTTTAGTGACGGATTATTTAATATTTTAGATATTAGTTTCTTTACTAGGCCCCAGATCTCATTAGTAAACCTGCATGCCATAATAATATGCCATGCGTTCCCCTCTTCATCACGCCACCAAGTACAATTTTTGTTATTCAATTTTATTTAAAAGTACCATATCTGCTATTATATTTTTTGTGAATCTCCGTGCAACAATAGCATCAATTCCCAGCGATCGTCTTTTGAACATTTCCCGCCAAAATATTTCTTCAGTTCCCCGATTTCCGTTCAATGTTCTTGTTTCTTTTATTACTTTTGCTACAACCGTCTCATACAACTTCCTTTTGTTGTTAGGGTTTACTGGACGTGATATACCTGTTATGGTACCAAACCAGACAGCCGGAGGCCATTTTACTGCACTTATTATTCCTAAAGCGTTTTAAAGTGCTGATGACATAGGTGTTCCAGCTCTTCATAATGACTGTATAAGATATTCGTTGGTATGGGAGGAACATATGTAATTACTAAATTCTCCTTGGGCTTCCACTTTGTTCCATTGATGCAGTCCTTGATGGATGTGAGATTGTATTTTAACAAAATGCTACTGCTAATTAGACCTTCCATCGAATGTGACCACATTGGACATTTGTGTAATGGTAACATATTTATTTCATTCTGACACGTCGGGAAATTGATGAATTTAAGAGGCACCACGTTCCAGGCTTTTACTACACTGCGTATATATTCAGTTGCTTGGCATGGATCACATGTGTTATATAGCGCTTGCCAATGGAACTTGCGGTTATTAGACTTGTTTAGGTTATAAATAAACATTGTTTCCCATTCACCATCTTTGTTTTGAAAGATTTTATGGTTGTGCAAATTCTAAGCAGGTTTAGTTTTGATTTTAGGTGCACTAGTCCTAAGCCTCCTTGGTGAAGTGGCAGGAAAAGGTTTTTCTTGCCTGTCCACTGTTTTTTGTTTCTCCATATAAAGTTTATCATTTTGGTTTGAATCTCGCAGGGTATGTCACAGCTTGAGTGCTATAAAAGTGTTTATAATTCTTACTCGCCCTCGTGTAGATAGTGTGTTCGCTCTAAATTCCCATTTTTCTAATGCTGTGATAGCTTTACATTTTATTTCGTCTTCGGCTGTAGTATCCTTTGATCCAAATGTTACCTTAAGTAATTTTAACGTGGGTGATGCCCAATCACATCCTAATAGCGAATCAGTTCTGTTTTTCCATTCACCACACCATAGTACTTTAGATTTAGTTAAATTAACTACGGCACCTGATTCCACCCAAAAGTGGTTGAAACAAGCTTTTATACGTGGGAAGTTCGTGTTTTGCGAGACAAAAATCGATACGTCGTCGTCGTATGCCTCCGAGATATAGTTGCTTTATTTTATGTTGATTAAAAACACTGGAAAGTTCATCACTTTTAGTGCGTGAAAGAGATAATTGTGATAAACGTTATCGAACACACTCTCTAAATCGAGTGACAACACTGCTAACTGCTTTTTCTCGGCTTCTGCGTAGTTTAAAATGCCTCCATGTAGGTGTAAACAGTCGTAAATAGATCTACCTAAAATGCTATATGCTTGGTCGGTTTCTACCACACTGTCTATTATTTTCATTAATGCTGTTTTAGCCAATATTTTGTAGTCCGTTGTGAGTAAAGACACTGGCCTCCAGTTTTTGATATGCGACGGGTCTTTATCTTTCGTACGCAGTAGTACAATTACTGAAGTTTTTACCGTTTGGGGAATATCCTTATTTTCCTGAAAACTCCATTCTAACGCTTCAAAATAATATTTGCCTATTTTTCCCCAAAAAGTTTAGTAGAACTCTACCGTTAACCCGTCTATCCCAGGTGACTTATTCCTATTCAGACTTTTCAGTGCTTTTGTAATTTCTTTAAATGTTACTGGTAAATTTGCCAGCTCTTTTTCCGCATTTGGCACTTTTCCTAATCCTTGGTACATCACCAGTATGCATATGTTCCTACTTCTGTTTGAAAAATGTAAGGACTTCGCGGCAAATATGTATCGGTTCCGTTATTGTGTTGCCATTAATTTTTATCCTTGATAAGCTTCCCGCTTTTCCAGCGGGGATATCTAACTTCTCTGGACCATCATCTTTAATTATTTCTGTGTATTGTTGATTTATTAAAGAAGCACTTGACATTGTTTTATACATTTCTTGACTCTGCCTTAAAAGTTTCCAGGCTGTAGCTTTAGGAATTAGGGTTATATTTTCCTTATTGCATATCTTTTGTAGGTTGTTTAACTCTAAAAATTTTGTTTGATTTTTATGTTTGCAAAATATCTTTGTAGCGGTGACAATTTCGCCTTTCAGTTTGATCCATCATTCCCACGGATCACTATGTGCCTTCCTTTGAATCATGTAGTCGCTTACATTGTTTATGCAATCGACATAAAGTTTATCGCTAAGAAGGGAGTTATGGAAACGCCAATACGGAGATTTGTACGTTACCTTTTCATTTAGAGTCAGACAAACAGCGAAGTGGTCTGAGAAAGAGAGTATGTTTGTAGCGTTATTTAATTTCTGAATTAGATTGTTATCGCATAAAAACATATCAATTTTTGATGCCGAATGCTTTGTGTAATATGTGTAACCTGAAGAGTTAGGATGCAGCAGATTATTGTTACTAATAATTTGTTTGAGTTGTTGTGATATTGCAGTTCTTCTTTCGCGGCAGTTTAAACGATCTATGTTGGAGTGCAACGTGCAATTAAACTCACCTCCAATTAGTACGCATTCATTTCCTTGATTAATTCTTTTGAGTTCATTACTTAACCTTCGTAGCGTTTGAAAAGCGCCATTAGTGTCGTGTTGTAAGTAAATTGAAAATATATTGACATTACTGCAGTTCATTTCAATGACAATCTTTTGCAGATATCCTTCATATATTATTTCGTGACTAAGAACCTTCAATTTTGCTCTGTTCTTAACAAATATAGCAGTACCGTGATAATCCGACAGTTTCGGATTACGGAAAACTTGATATTGATATGTTACTAGAAATATTAACGGTATTTGTTTTCTGCACTACAAGCACATCGGGAGTGTGTTTATCAATAAATATTTTTAAATTTTGTAGTTTAGTTAGACTTTGAATACTTTTTACGTTTAATGTTATTATATTTAAAAGGCCCGCCATTTTTTTATTTATAAATAGCCAGCTTCAGAGCTAGATATCAATTCAAGGGGAACCTGTGTTGTTTGTAATATTCCGGTGTCAGATTCTGATGCCCATCTCTTCTTTTTCCATGCCTTTCATATAAGACTTTTGACCAGTCGTTTGCATCGCTTTTTTAATGCACTTGCTGTGATGCAAGGAATAGTTTCTACGATCATTTTAATTAATCCTGGGACGTCATTTGTATACTTTTTTACTATCGTTACCGGAGAATCGCTATTCTTTACATTTAGTAACAGATGTTTCATATCTTCATGTCCTAGAATGAAGTTAATCGTTTGGCCATAAATCTTTGAGTTTGTCCAGTACGTTTTCATCTTCTGGGGTAGACCTTTTTTTAGATTTTTTCATTGATCGTTTTTCAATTTCATGATTAGATTTTAGAGAAATCCAGTTGAGGAGAGGGGGGTTTTATTAGGGTCAGTTTTTGGTTTTTATCAAATATTTCTAAAACAGCTGCATATTTAAAAGATATAAGATATACACCTTAAACATGTCGATTAATTATGTTCTATGCAATTTTTTGATATGACGCGTAATTAAGCGACAAAAAATTCCTAAGATAGAATTTAAGTGTTAGTTCAAATTGTTTCATTATCTGAATAACGATTTTTATAAAAAAAAGTGTAGACGTATTTTTTAAAGAAAATTTAATTTTACATACATTTTCTTTACAAAGTTTTTTAATATAAATATGATTGAAGATGCTGAAGTTGTATTATCGATATTTTTATAAAAGCTGGCGGTTATGGATTTTTTTACGTTAACATGTATTTATGTCTATGAATCTCTGATATGAAGTCTTAAACGTTATTCTGATATAGATTACTGTTTTTGTTTTTACAATATTGCCTGTTTACGTTATGAACGTATAAAAAATAGGTTGCATAGTTATCCTAAAAAAATTGAAATTAAAATTATTTCATTTTTTTTAATTTGTTGTATTATTAACGTCTGTCTGTCATGAAGTTTTAAACGTCTGTTTGACGTAGATTATTGTTTTTGCGTTTACAATGTTGCCTATTTTTGTAATGAGCTTCTTGTAAAAGATATTGCATAGTTATACCCTAAAAAAATGTTAAAGTGAGCCAGTACGTGTGTAAATTTTAAATCATTTAATGTTTAGAAAATTTAGTAAAGATCCAGAAATCATTACATAAATTCGCAAATTAATTATTTCAATTCGTCCCTTTATGTTACTGAAAATGCTCCAATGTGCTTAACATAATTGAATTTTACCCCTTCTTCCGTAATCAAGAAATCAGTTAAGATTTCAATACAAGACCCCCACCAAAACACCTCATTTTTTGTCCAATCCCGTCAGACCGCAAATTAACTCATCATTTTTTTAATCCAATCACGTTAGAGCACGGACTATATAAGCGGAATCGCGACGCGAGATTAATGATCTTGTTGCTTCTGTCCTGAAGTAACTATCCGATCCTGTTGACTTCTGTCCTGAGGTCTTCATCGACCTACTTAGCCACCAATTGTTTTTTATTTCACCTGCCGGTCTACTCTTGTAGTAAGTCAATTTTTCGATCACATTTATCCGACCAGGTTCCAGTGATAAAGATTTCTTTTCTGCCTTTGGTAGATTATAAATCGATCCTGTCTGTAAAACACGGCAATGCCTGATACACTGGAGTGTAAGGCCGCGGAAAACACATATCCTTACACAAAATCCTCCTCTGTGCTTTTAGGCGTGTTCCTGAAAAGTACCGAGGTCTCCTAAGAGAATTATCTCCTAAGGCGTACGCATGTAAAGTGATTCTTTTACCTTTGCTTGTCCGAAAGGCGTAGGCCTGTTCGATCTAGCATCCTTCTACTTAACCAATGTAGCGTAATCCCGTTTGGCTAAGTAATCATTTTCGTAAATACAGATATCGAGCATAAACTGCTTAAAACCGTTATATACAGTCATTAAGAATCTGAGAAATCCTGCATCTGTTATCCAGAATAGTTGCTCCCGAAAAATAATTGAAGTGCTAGAAACTTAGACCAAATTTCTATTCCGTTTTACGACTTCCGTTCCTGTACATTTTCCGAGAAGTGGTAATCAACGAATCACTTAAAGAGTCTTAACAATAAAACTTCCTGAAGTATAAAAAAGTTAATTCCTGCCTTCTATCTTAAATAACAAAAACAAAATACGAAACCATCACACTTCGTAAAAACCTAGAAGAAAGCCCTAATGATAACATCTTCATGCATCTTCAAATGTACGACCCGTGTCAGGTTTTTAATTTGTTAGCATTAAATAAAAGAAGAAACCCTTATTGCAAAACCAGAAGTCTCAGTTTGTTAAATAGGAGAAGCATTCATTTTAAAGACGATATCTTAAAACATTTGACCTAGTGACCGAACTATATAAAAAGGCATTTCACTCGCAAAAGTGTTATCACCCCTTTTGTTAAATTCCCAGAATAGTTTTATATAAATATTCTTTTATATATACGTACGTTCGAATAATTTTAAAATTGCGGTTCGTAGAATTTAAAGTAAATAAATAATATTGATTTTTCATTTTATCCTTGACAATAAAACGGTATTAATTTTTGTGAGTAAACTTTTTACTTTAAATTATTAATTTGGGTGTAATTGTAATTAGCTGATGGTTTAAATAATTACATAAAGTCAACCAAGGGGAATTACTACAATAAAGCCCGTACCATAAATTAACGATTTAATCCACAGATCCCAGATTTCCCCGCGACCAGTCCGTCGTCACTGACCCCTCTTTTGGCCCCGTGAAGCACCTGGTGGTCTCCGTCTTTTCCTGGAGTCTGATTTTAAATTGGTTGTTTATTTTGTATACATGTGTTTAACTTTTATGTTGCAATGTAGTATTTATTACATTTAACTGAAATATCCGTAGGCTAAGTAAAATATTTAGAATTGTAATTTTTATAGGTAATATAGATAGTGTGTTTGTGGCGATCTTTTGTTGTTAATCAAATCACGACTGAAAGCTACCGGACACTGTGAAAGCTTTTATTAGATAATAATTACGTAAACTACCTTCTTATATATATATATATATATATATATATATATATATATATATATATATGATTGTGGACCTGAACAGGCTAATTTGGCCTATCGTGCTAAAGCACTCAGGAACACTTAGGAGGATGGATAGAGGAATAATGAATTGAAAATTGATGCCTATGAACAGCTACCTTAAATTTTCTCATATCATAAGTGAGAGGAAAGCAGGAACTAGGGAGATCATTCCAGAGTTTAGAAGCCGTGTAGAAAAATGTGGATTGCGTCCGTTTGATACAACAAGTGTAGATTTGTACTGGATACTGATGATGTGAATGAGCGAGCCGAGTGTTTCTCGCAAAGATAGCCCGAGAAGGTATCAAAGAATATAATGCAGCAGCACAATAGCCGTTGTAATAACGATAATACAAAGAAACAACTGAAACCATCCTTCTATGACCAAGGGACTGTATGTGAGAAGTTAAGAACGGGTCATTTATAAGCCTAATCGCTCTTGTTTGAAAACGATCAACGATATCGAGAGCGTATTGGGAGCACTAACCCAGAGGTGAGAATTATATTCCAGATGAGGCCGAATTTGGACCTTATACAGCAGAAGGAGTTGTCGAGAGGTAAAGTACTGCTTAGATCTGTACAAAAAGCCTATTTTACGAGCAGATGTTTTGGTAGCTGACAGAAGATGGTCAACCCATGAGAGATTTGAAGATACAGTCATACCCAACAGAGTAATAGAGTCTGAAAACTTAAGAACTGAGTCATTCATACTTACAACAGGAAATGAACGATCTTTTTTGGCGGACACAAGGCAACACTGAGTTTTGTTAGCATTAAATTTAACTAGATTATTGCTTCTCCATTCGAGAATACGTTGAATGTCTTTGTTGATTAAAGTTGCCATTTCAGCTTTAATTTCTTGATTTGACATAGAACGTGGATTATCACTATGAGTAGACTGAAATGAACTACAGTGAAGAGTGCTATCGTCAGCAAAGCAATGGATGGGGTTAGTTGTTGAAGAAATAAGGTCATTTATGTACAGCAGAAAAAGTGTAGGCGCTATAACGGATCCCTGTGGTACGCCCGCGTTAATGCTAACTTCTTTTGAAAAAAAGCCATCAACTACGACACGTATTCGTCTTTTATCAAGGAAACTAGAAACCTAGTTGATGAGCGTATCATTTAACCCAAACGAGGTGAGTTTATCAAGTAAACACTTATGCCAAACTTGGTCAAATGCCTTTGAGATATCTGAAGCGACTACAAATGTTTCACCGGACTGCTCTACTGTATTGTTCCAAACTTGGGTCACATATGAAAGAAGATCACCTGTGGAACGACTTTGCCTAAACCAATATTGGTGGTCGCTAAGGAGTTTGTTAGTTTCAAGGAATGTGAGCAGTTGCTGATTGATAGCCTTTTCCATGATTTTAGACAAAATGGAAGTGATGGCAATTGGTCGGTAGTTTGAGGGATCGGTCTTATCGCCTTTTTTTGGGGATGGGTTGAACTTCCATGATGAAGGGAATTCCCCAGAAAACATAGAGATCGTATAGAGCTTATATAGGACTGTTACTAGTTCGGGGGAACATTTCTTTAAGACAATAGCTGGGATGCCGTGTGGGCCAGTCGCCTTATTAAGATCAAGCCTACTGATGATCGATTCTAAGAGCGTGTACCGAAAATGAATAAAATGAATTGGTTTCATAGCATATGAAGAAGAGTTGACTAGGGGCACATCTTTTCCAGAATCATTGAGACAGGAGTTTGATGCAAACAAATCCACAAAAACATTGGCTTTGTCTACAGAATCAGCAACTACCGATGCGTCAATAGATGTCAGGGCTTTAGCTAAAGACCAAAATTTACGACTGCCTAAAGGAGATGTAGCTAGTTCATTGCATTTCCTTGTTCGAACAACTTTTTAGATTTATTGATGACGCTTTTGCAGATATTTCTAGCACCAACGTATTCTACATGACTGTCGACCGATTTATTCCATTTAATGCAATATTTATTTTTTAAAGATATTACATCAGCACAAGCCTTATTGAACCAGGGTTGGGACCGTGACTGACCTAATACGGTACTGTTTTTGGGAATGTACATTCCCATTCCCATGAGGATGACTTCAGATACTGAAAGAGTGATGTCCGAAGAAGAGGACGACTTAAAACAATATTCACGCCATGGAAAGGTTGCAAAGAAATCCCGTAAATTACTCCATCGAACTGACTTAAATTTTTATTTTCTAAGGAAGAAACCCTCTTGCAAGCAATTCTGTCCTTGATGTAGGCACATACGCCTTCTTTATATCGAAAGTTAGAGTGAAGGTGGTATTGAGGAAATTGCAACTCGAGTGACTCGGAGCTTTCAGAGGAGACTTGTGTTTCAGATAGAAACAAAATATCAGGTTGTAACTGTTCAAGATGTTGATGAATAGCATTAAGATTAGACCTGATACCGCGGATGTTGCACTAGTGAATCAGAAAGTTGATACTTTCGATGATCGTGGTCGCTTGGGCCCTGCCCTCCCGGACATCCGAATGGGGCAGAATTTTGCGTCCGGAACTTATTACCCTAGAAACCACAGCCATCTTATTTTTTAATTTGGGACTTTTAATCCCATAGGAAGACAGTGAGGGCGAGAAGGAAGAATAAGGATGAGAATAGATTAAGGATGAAGGAGAAAGTATCCGGCAGCCCTTATCGAGCTCAGAAAATCGGAGACTCAATATTAAGGAACCCATGGTAAGAGTGGTGGTACCTCCCCGGCTGGCATGGAGTATATATATATATATATATATATATATATATATATATATAGTGTTACAATTTAAACTTCGGTAATAAAAGATACTGATCTGATAGAAACCAATAATAAATGGTACAGGTATACATTCTTAAAATTAGAAATCAGCAATGTTGTTAACAAGGTTTAATTTCGTAAATCCCAAAAATAATAATAGGGTAAGGTTAGGTTAACTAACCCTCTTTTCATTTTTTATTTTATTGTGTTCATTGTTTCAAGAAAGATGCATTATAATATTCAGTTATAATCAATGAAGTTCTAAAAAAAATGTCAAAAGCCTAATCTAAACCTTAACAAAGGCAGAAATCCATATATAACCTAATGCAAAGTGGTCCACTTAATCCCCTGTAGGAGGTTAACTGAACCATATAGTGAGGTTAACTGAACCATTATTTTCTAATGTCAGGTATGGAATTTTGTACGCAAATATACAAATAACACATTAAAGAATCACAAGTGCGATTAGTTTAACATACTAATACAAAGTAAAATCACTCAGGTCAGAATTGAAAGACAGCATATTTTCCTAACGAGCTGAGCTTAAATTAACGGGACAATTTTAATATAATATCAATCTCTAGTACAAAATTTCTTTCATCTGTTGAAACTCCCTGGAGAATAGTCTGTGCTATCTTCATCTGAGGAAAGACTCATTATTGAAGAAGAGTCATCGTAGATGACTGATTCTTGAGACCCTTTGGATTCATTTAAGTCAAATAATTTCCTCTCAGTCTTTTACCTTCTTATTTGCTGGAATTTTTACCTGCATTAGATTTTTTCTTTTTCCTATCTTCTGTCAACTTCTTTTAGACGGTTTTTATTGGAGTGTCCGTCAGAATTGTTGCTTTAGTTTTCATTTGTCTTCTCTTTCGAAGAGGAGCTTTGGGATGAGGCCGAATACCCTCTGGGGGCACGGTCACAGTATTCTCGCTGATATTGATTTGTTCATTATTGAGTGTTGGAGTTGGCATCTTCTCAGTGGCATCGGCAGTTGAAGTGGAAGTTATGGAAATAGAAAGCAAGTTCTCAGCGATCATCAGCAGTGGAAGTGGATGGCAAAATAGCAGATTCAGTTGACAAAGGTCGATTAGTCAAATAGGCTGGTAAGGAATCTTCCGATCCAAGAACGTCTCCGTTTAACGGTTCAAAACCATTCGCCCTAAAACCATTACGTATATTTCGCGACGTGAACGCAAGGGGGAATGCTCTGCCAACCAATCCAGCAACGTCGTATATTGCGATTGATCTGACAGTGCTGGCTATAAGATCACAACACACAACATACTATTTTTAAAAATTTTTGAAAGGAGCAAATACTCCTAAGTTAAGAGGTTGCAGCTTATGACTTGTATGGGGTGGAAGAGTGAGCAAAATTATGTAGCATATGATATAACAGCAATGTTTGTGTGACTTTCATGATTACCTAAAATCAAGATTTTAGGGCATTCCTTTGGAGACCTTTCATGTTTCAGAAAATGTTGCAGAACTGGTAAAAACAATTCACTGTTCATCCCGCCTGAAACAGTGATTCCTCTACCAGCACCGGATGGTGCATTGTGCAGCATGCTGTCTTTAGAGTGTATCCCAGGTGACGCAAGAAATGGGGGCACTGTTGTTCCTGAACCACTAATTATTGGTACCATTGCCACTGATGAGCCTCTTTCAGCAGAGGTATCATGACCAAATGCTCTGCAGCCAGTCTGAGATAATACTTTAGCCGGTTTCTGTACAGTGGTGGCAGCAGTCTCATCTAAATTATACATATCTTGCGGTTCAAACTTGCATTTTTCCTGGAGTGAAACCAAATTTTCAAAAAATACTGTCACATTTGCTTCTGTGAAGCTAGTAGTTCTTGTTATACTTGTCTGTTCTGGTGTGCGTAGTGAAAGTCTGTTTCTTTCATGGATACCCTGAGCCATTCCAGACCTACCACGTTCCCTTTTTGCAAGTTCTGTGGTACAGATTTACCATTTCTTTTTACAAATTCACAAGCCAAAACTCTTGCTGTTTTTATAGCCACAATGGATGTCGCAAGCAGTATTAATATAGTTGGTCAGTGATTTTTTATATGCCTCTGAGAAAATGTTCAAATGTTCCTTTGAATCTCTAAAATTTACATTGTCTACCACAAGGGCCAAAACTTTTTCTACATATGCTTGTTCCTAGAATACCTATTTTCTAATTTCCTTAAGGAAGCTTTTTCATGAACGTGTTGATTGACTACATCTTTCATCAGCTTTGGTGGATAATCTTGATGATTAGTAGTTCGCTGCCTTATTCTTGGCATATTGATTAAGCCTTGTCAGTCATAATAGGCCTA